>PVJH01020545.1:0-40537 GCA_004026705.1 Nesogale talazaci | reverse complement strand
TGCAGGGCACACATGCACCATGCCCTCTCAGGGCTCCAAATGTGGCACTTTCAGGCCACTGTCTCTCAGGCCATGCCCCCTCTTCTTTGGAGCCATACTTTAGCTTCATGTCCCTGTTTCGCAGTAGTCCTTCCACACGTTTTTCTGTGCTCCACTGACATAGATAGAGTGGCCATTTTCAGTTGTGAACTTCCCCCACAGCCCTTGCCATGGATCCATACACACTCTTCAGAAACAGTGTGTATTTTCTGAGACTCATACCTGAAACTTCCCTTTCCCTCATAAAAGTTACTGGATTGCAAGAGTGTTTCTAGTGTGTGAATTCTTTCAACAGTGAGAAGCAGAGGTCCAAGGTAAACTATCCCCCAAACCTAACAATAACATTTTTCTCTTGACTTCCCCAGTGCATCTACTTCCAAACCAAACCAAAGTCCCAGCCACTGAATTGATTCCATCTCACAGTGCCCTTTAGGCCGCTTACCACAAGGTTACGTGTCTGAACACACCAACGCTTGCTGGAGCAAGATGAGACAGTCTGCTCTGTAAAGATTTGCACAGTCTCAGGAATTGCCCCCAACAGTTCTTCTCTGTTCTTCTGATGTTGCAATAAGCATTTATTCCACCTCCTTTCAAACCCTCAATCACTATAATATTCAACTTCCCTTAGTACTTCGTTTCAAGGTTTGGGTTGTTGTCACTTGTTTTATTTTAGCTTCCCTTCACACAAAACCTCACAAAGACTACAATTGTGTCACTCAACTGTATGCTTTCTACGCTCACCATAGCCGCCTAATCCAGAGGTCCCCATCAATTCATATCTGGATGATTATGATGCTTCCCAAGAAGCTCGTTGTCTCTGAACCTCCTTTTTGACTAACTGATCCTCGTAAGCTTTCCCTCTAACTTCACTGTCTTCTGCCCCCTTGCTTGTTCTCCAGTCTTCATTGCTTTGGTGTCACTTATTACGAACATCCCACGCCTCTGGCCTCAAGGAATTTCCATTAATATCACACCCCCTAGGATTGCAAACCACCTTCATTTCTCATTACCTCTCACTGCAGCTGCTCCTCTCCCACGAGCAAAAGCTGCCAGCCATCTCCCATATGTGATTTGCTCATTTTCATCTCTGCATATTTCTTCATGCAAACTCCCCACCCATGGTCCTAGAAATGCATCTCTTACTCTCTCCCTCGATATCTTACGCTTTTCAAACTCCTTCTCACCACCCATAACTTCAGTAATCCACTCTTCATCAAATGAACCCAAATATGAAATTCCTTTGAATTTTACCCTTCCCCCCTTGGAGGTTGTTGAGATGGGGCAACCTGGAGCATGCAAAGAAATCTAGGAAAATGTAGGGAGTTAGGTATCAAGGAGCATAAACAGCTTGATTTGAATAGACATCAAAGAAAACATCTTGCCAATAAAAAAGATCACCCAGGACCCTAATAAATAAGCAGTGCTCTTCATCATGGAGACAATCATACCTGTTGCACATAGTTCAATGCATGGTGACGCCATTTATGAGACAGTAGAAATAGTCTGCGGAGTTTTCTGGGCTGTCATCATTACGGAAGCGGATTGTCAGTTTTTCTTCCAGGGTACTCCAGAGTGAGTTCATATTGTCTGTTACTGGAATACAGGTTCTTGTCTTACCAAGAGAAAGATTTGTTTTTGGAAGACACTGGGCATGGAAAGATAATTTTACTTAGAGATGTCTAGGAAAAAGAAAATTTTATCAGCCAGCATGACCGCCCCTACCTCCCAAACCCCTATTGCATAGGTAGCATTTTAAACATTCTCTGGATCATGGGATTCTTAGGAATATTTACAAAGTTAACAGGGGGTTCTGGGAAATGTAGTCCCAAGATCTTGCCATGGACTCCACACAGGCTTTGTCCAAATCTCTACTTTCACTCCCTTGCCCTGGCTCACTGCTTATCATGCATTTAATTGAAGATCCGAACTCTTTTCGTGCTGTTTAGGGACTTTATAATAACAAAGTCTACCATTTATAAAGAGTTCAGCTTGGGCTCACTAGGTGGTACAATGAACAAAACTGTTTCAGAAGAATATTCCTTGGAAAAGAGAGCTCATAATAGAACCAAGTGCTAAGTGTAAAACCTAGAGTTATAAGTATTATCAATGGAAAAACAGGGCAAAATGAAATATAGGGGCCCTTTCCTTGACATAAATATACCACCGAACATGATGAAAAACGTGCAAACAGAAAACAAAATAGATGGCTGGGGTTTTCAAAAGATGCTTACATATATCAGATATTTGACATTTGTACATGGCTGTTTACCTTTCATAGATTTGGTAGTATCTACAGAGTACAAAGCTATGAAGACTTCTTTAACATAATCAAGCATGAATGAACTGCTCGCCTTGGGATTCTCAGATTTATGTCTCCTGTCCAGGCCTCCTAGAGGAGATCTCCCTTCTGGACAGCTCAAATAAATGTCTGCATGCAGAATAAGAAACTTTATTTTATTTCCTCTAAAATATGCTTTTTTGCCAAGTTCCTTCCCCAAGCCCATTCTTCCTCATTTCATGCCTACTCAATTTCTGATTACTCACACTGACGTCTTGAGCGTGCCTTTTGACTGGGCTCTCTCGCCACCAACTGCCAGATACAAGTTAAGAAGGCTAGTGCATCCTAGTCAGAGTACAACTTGAATCTCTCTGTTTTTACCATCTTTATCTGATACCGTTATTGGACATCGAAACCATCAGATGCTCCAAGGAATCAGAATATTGTCAATGCCAGTGGGCTGTTCAAAGGACAAGTAGATCTACACAGGAAGCCAGAGTGCTCCTTAGAGACAAGGAAGAAGAGATTTCATCTTGGGCATGTAGTCAGGAGAGACCAGCCCTTGGAGGGCATCATGTTTGCTAAAATAGAGCAGCAGCAAATAAAAGAGGAAGGTCTTCAAGAAGATGGATTAATATCATGGCTCCAACAATGAGCTCAAACACAGTAAAAATTATTAAGATGGCTCAGGACCAGGGAGCATTTCGCTCTGTTGTGCATAGCAACACTATGGGTAGGAACCAAGTTGATGGCACCTAATGATTGTTAGACAGGACACACTATGGTTCTTTTTACTTTCTTACTCCATCCTTTCTTCCTCTGGCCACCCTTTGATGAAGTCACTGCAGGATACACAGCTCCCTTAGAAGAGACCAGATTAGTTGACTATGTAGGCAGAGTAGGATGTTCAAATGATCTTTTGACTAGTAAGGTTGAACAAAAGTTATACATCACCAGATGGAAATTCCTTGAGGTTGTCCATTGGCCAACAGGACAGGAGCTCACATAATAGCTCTACTTTGCATTGCTCTAAGAACTCTGTTCATAACCTGAATGCTGTGAGTGGAGTGGATATGTGTTTGGTTACTAGCAACAAGGTGAGCAGTTTCAAGTCATCATTCACTTCTCAGGAGAAAGAGGAGGCTTTTTACTCCTATAAAGAGCCTATAGGGGGAGTTCTATACTTCTCTATAGGATCCTAAGAGGTAGAATTAACTCAATGACTATGAGATTTTTTTTATTGTTTTAACCTGAACTCACATCATTTTAAGTTGTGATTGAATGAATTTGACATTTTAAACTCTACTTGAGTTCCATCCCAGGAATTATTTCTAGAAATTATTTCTAATGTCATGTTGCTTATCAGTTCTGAAAGCACTAAGAAATGGCAATAATCCTGGGACAAAAAGGTGACCACATTCTAATGGAAACTACCTATTAAAAATGAACTGTCAAAAACATAGAAAAGTCGAGTTTAGTTCATCCGTCCATTGCAAAGATGGCCAATTGCATAGTGGGGCATGTTGGACTGCTAACCATAAGGTCATCAATTCAAACCATCAGTGAGATGGTTTGTGAGAGAAAGATAAAGCTTTGTGCTTCCATAAATATTTACATTCTCAGAAACCCAAAAGGAGAGTTCTACTCTGTCCTAATATGTCTATATGAGTTGGAACCAATAACATCAGGAATACCACTAACCTAAGTGTAGTTTTGGGGTAGTTTGGGGGTACGCTGTCAGAAGAAATGTGGTAAGTAACTTTGGTAAACCATCAACAGCCTTGGGAACCCAGTAAGGTAATAAAAGAAGTCATATAGGATCCCTATAAGTAGAATTCAATTAAATGTCAATGAGTACACAATGTAATAAAATCAACTTGTTCCCGTCTTAATAATTTTGCTCCTTTCAACCACACTCTTGGTTCCCAAAGACTAGAGTCATATTTTGTTCATTAACACATGGCTTTCATTCCTTGTATCCAGGTTTCACTTCTATGTCTAGCACCTGCCTAGGCTTCTATTTCTGTTTCACCTCATAGAGCAGAAGTTGTGATTTTCAGCACTTTCTGAAGCCCTTGCAACAAATACACTCACGTGATGCATTGGTGGGAAATCACAAGGATTGGTTGGATCATGCAGCCCAAGGTGTTCCCACTGATTATTTATTTTTATCTTCTTACTCTCTATATCCCTCTTTTCAGAGTGAGGCAAATAATTCCTCTTATCTCATGCTTAAAATAATCAGGTTCCATCTTTTCTCCCTTGGACACATCATTAAGGAGTTACCATCTACCTAAATTGTTTCATCAAAGTACTCCTTTCAGAGCGTTTTTGTTTGCTTTTTTGCTGTTGTTGTTTTTTTTCCCACCTTACTGCCCTGGTGGGAGTAGGAAGCCCAGCCTTGCTCCTGGAGAGCTGCTGCTGGATTTGAACCCCCAACCCCATAAGCCACAGTCCTGTATGCAACCACTGCGCCAGCAGGGCTCAGCTTGTTTTGTTTTTTAATAAATAAATGTCCTTCAAATCCTTTAATGCTAAGGGGAATATATTAAAACTTTCTCTTTGTCTGTACTGTTTGGCCATGTACATACATCATTATTAAAGAAATCCATCCCCAATTACATTTATGAAAAATACATTTTTTGCAATGCCCACATGTTTACAAGCATAAGCATGAACAGTTTTTGATAGTACTAAAAAGGACAAGTTGTTCCAAACCAAAAATACCAAATCCACTGCCACAAGATCCAACGTGAACTCATGGCAACCCTCTGTTGGACCTTGGTGCCTAGAAATCTTTTCAGGAGGAGATGGCCCCATTTTTCTCTCACAGAATTACAAGTGAATTTGAAGTTCTGATCTTGCAGTTAAGAGTCAAACACTTACCCAAAATTACTATTCAAACACAAACCCAACTCCTCTGCCATCGAGTAGCTTGTGACTCACGTGAATCTAAAGAGCGGGGTAGAAGTGCTCCTGAGGGATGGCGTCTGAGACATCACTCTGTAAGGGAGGAGAAAGGCCCTCTCGTGGAGAGCTGCTGGTAGTTTCCAAAAGCTGGCTTTGTCCTTAGCAACCCAAGGTGTGACCCTCCATGAGGACTCTGCTCAGCAATACTACATCTCATTAAAATATTCAGTTAGGTGTTTACCATAAGGGACCACGGATATTTTCAAATGACTACCAGATGAGATTTGGAAAAGCGTTTCTATGATAAGGTAAATTTAATCTTTCTGAAAAAGAAGGTGAGGTTGATGAGAATAAGAGAGAAAGAGAACCAGAGATTCAAAGTTTGAAAAATCATGCACCTTTGGAGAATGTGCTTTTGTTAATAAAATAGTCCCAAAGTATTTGGAATGAAAAATTCCAAATATCCTAACTCTTCTAGAAGAACGTGCCTTTTAAATATATGGTTCAATATTTTAGCCTTGGACTAAAAAATGTTTTGCTGCTTATTTATATTCTAGTGATTATATTTTTAAATATAAAGTACTAATCAATTAGTATTAAAGATTTATGATGCGACAAGTTAATAATTTTCCACTCAGTTCTTTCCTACTAATTAAAGATTTTCACCATTAATCTTAGTCCTGTAACATTTCATCTAAAGCAATGTTTGTCCTTTGGCTTTAGCATTAATTTTAAATAACATCTTTAATTTTGATATAGAGGCCTATTGGCTTGCAGATTAAATTAAGAAATCTCTGAATGTCTTCTATTTAATTTAACATACAAAATGTCATTTGCATTTATCTGATGATTTTAAACTACACATTTGGCTCACAATACCTAATTAATTTGGCAAAAGAATTATGGAAATAATAAAATTACTTCCAAATTTCAAGGAACACTTCATTTTTAAATGCCTAATTAAATATATCTTTGTAATAAAAGAAATCATTCTGAAGAAATATAATAGGGTTTTAATTCGTGGATAATAGGTATGGTGAATATTAATTTGTTCTACATTTCACACTAGAGGAGACAAAAGCATTGTCTCCTCAATTCCAAAAACAAGCAGTACACTCATATAATGTGAAAAACTAAATTAAATCAAAGAATTTTGGCCAAGAGTATAATGGACTGCATTGAAAAACTGAGCACTTTGCTTTAGGAAAAAAAAAAAAAAAAAGTAAGCAGTTGTGGCAGTGCCATAATCTGTCAACTTGAGAAAGGGGTGGAGTCTAGCGTGTAAGTCAGGTCACAGATAGATAAGCTCAATTGGAGGAGAGACAGAAATAAATAGCTCACTGGACGCCAGATGCGCTCACTCCCTGTGAGGCATTCCTGTCCGACAAGCCACATGGGGATAGAGTCAGAGCCCCAGTGCTGGAAGAGCCACGTGAAGACCACTGCTGGTTCTGAGGTGCTTCTACCACCACTGGATCCACAAGACTTTCCACTAACTGGCCTGGGACGTGCCTGCATTCGGTGTCATTGTATACCTGCATGAGTCTAAAGAGAAAATTATTGGCTAGTATCGACATATGGAGTAATATAAGATTTAAGGAGTTGATCTGGACTGAGCTAGGATTTTTTTTATATACAATTACTCTTTATCTAAAGCTCATTCTTATGCACATAGGCATGATTATAAATTTGTTTCTCTAGTCAACCTTCCCTTGGAAATGGGATAAAAGAGAAACAAATCATGATGTTTGAGAGTGGACACTTGTTTGCCCTCTGCCTCACGGTAATTTTTCTTCTTTGGCTAGCCAGAAGTCAGATATGACCTGCAGTTTACTGTGTTGTTTTCTGAAAAGAATATGGGAATTTAAAGTTTGTATTCCTAGAAAGTGTCTTTGGCTAATCCTGTCTGAAATGATGAAAATTACTGTAATAAATGAGAATCTTGAGCTCTGGTGACAAAATTGGCTCTTGAATTTCTCTGAGACCCTACAGCATAGTGAAAATGCCTGTCTGAGGTCATAATGGCATACAGAAGGTCCTGCCCTGGCTTGATGCAATGAAAAAGAGGCCTAAGGTCATATTTCTTTCCAGTGGAATAATTTAGATAAGGATTAAGATAAGTTTAGATAAACTTTTAGAGATGAGTTTAAGATCTAGCTGTACTAAGTTTATGCTGTTTTTTTTTCTTTCTTGTTATTGATATAATAATTGATAGAATGATTATTGAGAAGTAAAAATAGAGAGTTTGTATTTGTATTGAGCCAATACATTGGAATTTAAATGGGTTAGAAACCTGTAAAGAAGACTCTGAAATGATAAACCTGACCCAGTGTGTTGAGTCCTCAGGACATCCTAAGATGAAGAGAGTTGTCTAGAGGACTGTTGACAGAGTGGAGAAAAAAGAACAATGGCTTTTTAAACTTTTAACTAGTGGTTTCTGTCAGAAGTTGAAAAACAAATTTGAATCTATGAAGAAACTCTCCTCTTTAGTACTGAATGTTAAAGAGAGCCTGTGGGAGGGATGATATGCGTATTAGGTGAATACCTGGATCCACTTGTGGAGTGAAATGAGGAAAATACAGCAATATAGAGAGGTGTTGAATCTTGCTGCTGACACCTGTAGACCTGGTTCACAGGCACTAGAGGAGAAGAAGAAAGCACGTTGACTGGATTAAAGTTCATGACCTAGCACAAGGAGGCTAAATATTGTGGAGAATTTATGATGGGGCCCATGGTCTAAAGGCAAAGCAGCCAAATGGGACCCCGGTGAGACTGAGTGAGGTAGCCCACATTGAGTTATCCAGAACCCGAACAGATGAAGAGAAAATATTTGAGCCTGTGAACTGGTGCATATTGCTGCTAACTTAATGGATGACTTGTCCTGATTTGACTTTTCTTATGGATATACACTTTACAAGGTCCCAAATGGAATGAAGATTCTGCACATCAAAGATTAGGGTTGTTTCCTTGGAGCAGTATAGAAATTGATTTCCCAATATTGGGCAGATAAAGGTATGAAATGGATGGCTTATAAACGTTCATGGTGGGGTGGGGCGAGGATATACTCATTAAGGTGTAGGTATTACTTAACTGCAACTGTTAGGCATAGAATATTGTTGTGTTGCTCACTATAGAATATTAGGTTTGAATGAAGCTTGGGAATATGTTGAATTGTATGTATGTTAATTTTATCCTGTTAGGTACATATATAGTTTTATTATTTGGTTTAAAATATATATATGGCTAAAGAGTTGTATAAAAGTGTCACGTTGACAAGGGGTGGTCTGTGGCAGTCACATATCTGTCAACTTGAGGAAAGGGTGGGAGTGAACCTGTCAATCGGGTTGCAACTTGATGACCTTATTTGGAGACATCACAGAAGTATAAATAACTCACTGGAAGCCAGATAGGCTCATTCCCTGCGAGACATTCCTATTGACAAGCCACAGAGATAGAGCCAGAACCCTGGAGCTGGAGAAGCCACATGGAGACCTACACCAGTGCTGAGATGCTTCCACCGCCACTGGATTCAAAAGACTTTCCACCCCCTGCCCTGTGCTTTTCTTGTATCTGGTGTCATTGCATGCCTGCATGAGTCTGAAGAGGAACTATGCACAAGAATTGATATTATGGTGTAATATGGAATTTATGGACTTGATCTGGACTGGGCTGGGATGTTTTCTTCATATCCACTTTCTCTTTAAGTAAAACTCTTTCTTATACACATATGCATGTTTATGAATCTGTTTCTCTCATCGTCCTAGACTAACACAGCAGCAGAGGATAATTCTTTTTCTTGCATTTCAGCTAAGAGGTCAATGAAGCAAATTGATATGTAAGAGGATGAGGAATTCCATTCGTTATTCACATTTATTTTGGTGACGCTGTTTGTTCTGACTAGGGATGCTTCTGACAGATGCTAAGAATAGTCCAAAAAATTCTCACTCTGGTGTATCAACAGTGATTTTATACAAGTAGGAAACATGATTCCTTTTCAAGAGTATGTGTTGCTCTCCATCCTACTTTTTGGAATCCTTTTATTTTAGACCTGAGAATGAACCTTCACACTCATTTCTCCTTACTTATCCCATCATCTTCGTTCTCCATTTATGTGTTAGTATTCTCTTCCATTCTCTATTAAATCCAGTTGAAAACCATCTACCCTTCTTTTTATGGATCTTTCTTGATGCTTGATATTTAAAGCCACACCGATGATATTTCCCAAGCCATAAAATAAGACAAACTGTGATAAATGCATAATTTTTTAGAAAAAAACACACAAAATGCACCTTAAAAAGAAACAAAACTGTCATTCCAATGGTAGGGCTATGGGTCCCTAACATTCAAACCCATCCTCAAGAATAACTTTGCAATTATGGAAAATAGTAGAGACAGGCAGGCAGCAGTACACAGAGGATTCTTGTCCCTTAATGAGGGCCAAAAGAGTAAATGTATTTTTCCAATGGAAATATATAAAGGGGATTACAGAGCTTTCCAAAGACATGTAAATCATACTGCGAACATGTAACCTAATCAAGGGGTAGTATCATAAGCGGTTAGCATAATGAACAGGCAGTGAACGTGACTCCACGTCTTGACCTAGTGCTAGCTGACCTCTAATGTTCCAGAGTCCTCCCCTGGAGGACAATCTTCGATCCACATCAGAAGGAGATATCAGTAAAGAGTTTGCTGTGTTTTACAGTGGGTTGGGTTATAGAATTTGATTGCTGTTATCTATGGGTAAGCTTCAGGCATGATGACCACCTAAAAGCAGGAATGATTCATTTTATATTATAGCTCCTTTATGACAGTTCCTTTGGGGGGGTTGTTATTGGCGGGATTGTGTTCAGTCAGGAGAATGTGCATTAAGATTTATTTATAGCAAAAAATCGCGAAGCTCTTCCCTCACTGGCATCAGCATCCCCGACCTGTAATTATGAGCACAGAGAACTTAGCTGCACCACATTTTCATCCAGTCCCTCTGTTTACCACACAATCCCAATAGGGTAAGGTGAGAGATTGCTGGACATAGCTACTGATTTCTGAAATAGGAAAGATCAGTAGACCAGGAGCATTAAAATCAATCTAGGAGCCCTGGTCACTGAATGGCTAAGCGCTTGGCTACTAACTGAAAAATTAGCTTGAATCTGTGCATAGTTCCAGAGAGGAAAGACCTGGCAATCTACTGTCCTAAAGATTATTACAAAGAGACCCCTGTAGAACAGTTATTCTATTTCACATGCTGTTGTTGTGGGTTCAATCAACTTGACAGTACCTCACAAACACAAGGACCCAGGAGTCACTCCAAAGTGTAGGAGAACTGTTGGAAGAAATTGCCTGTGAAATATTTGGAAGTCACGTATACAAAAAGTGATTATTCCTTGTTTCACTTTACATTCCCATACACCAAGCTGGTGAAGCATGCTTCAGACATCATCCTCCTTCAGAATTGAAAGGAGTTCAAAAACCTGCAGCAAAAGCAGACCAGGCCATTTAGAAACATCCTCATCACTGTGTGTCACCAGGGGACTACATTCCCTGTGGTCCCCGATGCCAGAGAGGCTGTAAGTATCCCTGGTTAATATTGGGCTCCAGGCTCCTGCCGTTTTCTAAGTAAATGAAAGGTCAATAATGCATGCTACCTGCTGGCTCCAGGCTAACAGTGTTGCCTACTAATTCAGCCCTGGCCAGTATCACGGCAGTCGTCACAGTCGCTGTCCCACAGGCACTTGCAGCCCTTTGCCTATTCATTCCTGCATGATATTCTCACTTGCTGACCATTAACGGGGTAATTAATGGTTATTTTCTGATCGATGTACTCTTACATACAAGTCTGATGATAAAGAGTGATGCCACTGAAGAATATTAGAGTTGAAAATCAGTACCTCCTCATTGCTACTCATTGACCACACTGTGGCAGAATCAGACAGTGAGACCAGATTGCACAGAAGTGATATTAAATAAAGTAATTATTTCAATTTATTACACTTTTAATTATGCTCCCTTTAATTTAAAGAACCATTTTGCCCCATATAATGTCATCTTGAAGCTAAAGGAAATTAATCTAAGGCTAACTAACATTCACTCCCCCTGCACATTTGAAATCAATTGTACCTTAAGCAAAATGTTTTATGAGCCTTTAGTTTATCTTGGGCATTATGCATCTTCATAATTTTCTAATGAGCTTAAGACATCCAAGAGGCAGAAGCAGTGAATCATAGTTTTGGGGGGTTGCCCTTAAAAACAATTTTACCCCCTAATCCTGCTGTAAATTAAAAGAAATGTGAGAAAATGAGAATAAAATTTCATTACCACTGACAACCTCACAGCTCAATAAACCTGTTCTAAATCTTAATAAAGGGTCAGGTATTTGTCATTTTTAGTAACCTTCATCATCGCAGCCAATAGCATGGCATCCAATCTTTCTTTAAAATATCAGGTCACAAAGGTCAGACACAGAGCGAGAACCATGAAATCACCCTGAGAGTGCATGTGAAGGACAGGAGATCTTTTGAGTGGCTTCCCAGTAAACATTGACAGGCACTGAGCTGTGCGGTATCACCCACAAGGGGCTAGGGATAAAAGGTGTGATGAACAAGAGCTAAGAAGACCCTTCCACTGACTGGGGCTTCCTGATGTCATGGACAAGGTCAGTATGTGAGCAGCCATTTCCCTGAAAGTCACCAGAAACAGCCCTCAAAGGCAGGCAGGAGCACTGCGTATTGAATGAATAAAGATAATAGGGAAAAATGAGAGCTCACCTCGAGCAGCTACTGGCTTTCTGTACCTATAATTTTCTACATGCAAATTAAACTCATTGTGGATTATCCTAGGCTGAATTCTAATAACAACAGATCTGCTCCTAATATTGGCCACTGAGCTTTCAAGCTACTGTCGAACCTTTTTTTCCTGGGTGCACTCATGGAAAGACAAAGGCTTTTAATGTAATCCAGGTAAACTGGATTAGAAGGACATTCAAAAACTACAATACATACAAATTACACATGCTTGGCTGTTGCGTCAAAACTGACAGCATGGGACTCTTCCCTGGGTGCACATTTCACAAAAATATATCACCAGGTCATTACTCTTCTTGTGTCGGACCTAATGTTATTCATATTCAATAAACTTGAGAAACACCATGAGAGGCTGTAAAAGAGCCAAAACTCAGGGTAGGCCTAAATTTCTATTTCAGAGAAAACCCGTGACTTCCCCGAAGCGGATGCAACCCCCGGAACCAGGAAGAAGTATTCAAAATTCAACAAGTCCCTGACAGCCAACCAGAGGAGGACACGGAAAGCAGCTCGCCAATGGAGAACAGCCACCTTCCCTCTAATGGACTCCATGGCGGGAAGCAGGAAGGGGCACTCCCCTATGTAACCTGAAACTATAAAAACTTAGCTGTGTGTGGTGGTCGGGGTCCAGGCTTTGGGAAACCACTGCGCTGGGTAGTGGTGTGAGCCTGACCCTTGCTTAAGCTAGAAAATAAACTCCTTTTGTTCCTTTGCATGCCAAGTGTCGTTTTCCGTGCTTCTTGGGTAAGCTTGTCTCCCCGGTCCAACACTTGCAAAATGCAGGAACCTCCAGATAAACATAAACAAAAGTGTACTACACTAAGGAGAGTCTGACACATAGGGACATGATAGGACCAAATAGAACTAACCTCTCAGGTGGATGAAGCTGTAAACCTTTTGGGTGTTTGACCTGCTTGCATTTGGTTAGCAGCTCAATACATGACCCACCATGGCTCCAGAGAGACAGAGGCTACCAATATTGTTAAAATCAAGCATCCATGACCATAATAAATGACCAAATGTTTAGTTACAGTCATTCTCTTCAAGTTGATAAATAATATAACAAACAACAGCAACAAACCCCAAAACATGAACATCGATTCAATTGTGAAGCACAGTGAGCCTAATGGACAGAGCAGAACTGCCCCGGTGGGTTTCCAAGGCCAGAAATCTTTATGGTAACAGAAAGCCTCATCTTTCTCCCATAAAGCAGTTGGTGGGTTTGCACCACCAAATTTGGGGTTAAAGGCACAATGCCTTAAGGTTAGAAGCTATCGTAAATGGAGCTAACCCTGTTGCTTTAAGATCTAACCCATCTTTCTTGATTTCTGCATATGGTAGGGGGTTAAATGGAGAATTCGCCAAAGCTAGTGGGACCTAGACAGAGTGTCAAGGCATGAGTTTTATTTTGTAAGGGGAATGGGAGACCTTTCAATACAATGACGGAAGCATTGCCTAGTCTCAGCACTCTCCAGTCAAAACATCTGGTCGAACCTGCCTTACCTCTCACCCAGAACTCACCGGTTCTCAATCAGAGGAAGAAGGTTGATAACAAAAGCAAAGTCACTGAACACTTCCATTTTCACCCCCATTCTAGAGCTATCATTACCAACTCTCCCATCCATTTGCTCATCTCATTTCATTCACTTGGGAACTGATGCCATAGTTTGTGCTTTATCTTTCATTATTTCAAATAATTAGTAGCAAAAATGTTCACCCTGCTTTGCTTACCTCTGAGGACATTCTGATGTCAACGAAATTCACTGTAGATTAGCCAGCATCGATTTTCCCATCACCTAATCTTCACTTTGAGACTTCCTATGGCAGGAATGTTAAATCTTGCTCATAATGTCATTTCAGGCTGTCATTATCAGACTGCAAAACAACCAAACGATGCAAAGGAGAAATTAGTTAGTTGAACTGGCAGTGAACGTACAATTTCTAGTCATAATCTTTGGTATATAAGAGCTCTGTAACTTGCATTTCTCTAGCAAAGTCTGTTTCTAGTTTGGTCTGGTGTTAATCACCATCAAGTTAATTTTCCTTTTAATTATTAGGTTTTTTTATATCATGTTGATTTTAGGCTCAAATAACCCTTGAAATGGAGGCGAACTATCCCAGATGGTTCTTTAGGCTGAAATGTTTAGAGAAGCCACATTCTCCTTTAAGGGGCTCTAAGTTCATTCCAACCACCGTGTTTTATGACTAATAATAAACATTTCACCCATTTCGCCCCCTGAGCCGCTGTTTCTGCCCCGCCACTTGCTCACTTGGTGCCTGGGACTCTGTGACAATGGGAGAGGGAAAGGGAGAACTGCCCCAAGGGGTTTCTGAGACTGACTGAAGAAGTAGAGAGCACCCCCCCTTTCTCCTGAGGAGCGACTGGTGCATTGGAAAAGCCGACCAGGCAGTCAGCAGACCCATTTGTAATCCGCGATATCAGATTTGAGAGCGAAACTATCCTGGCTCCAGGAGTTTCCCAGTGAGCCCTTGGGTTCTGCTGAATTTAGGCAGGATCAAGGCATCTGTCAGGGATTCAGACCAGGATCATGGGATCCTCATTCAGTCTTTACTCACACAAGCCCTTCGTCCCATCTGACCTCAAGTTTTCCTTCTCAGCCCTGCTCCTATTCTCTCTCGATCCATGGTTTAAAGAGGAAGCAAGTGGGGGTGGGGCAGTATTGGGAGAAAATGTAAAGAACATAATTTAATATCGCAAAACATTATCTCATTCCATGAGACGGGAGCAAAACGTTTGACCTTTTTATACCCATCAAGGGTTAGAGCTAGGAGGGATCAGTGAGTTTCTACTCCCCTGTCATAATTTTGCCGATGAAAGTCCAGAAAGGTGATATAATTCAGGCCAAGGCCCGTAGCAACTTAATGGTGGGTCTCAGACTAGCAGCCAGATAAGTTCATTACATTACACCTTGCCGCCTCTTAAACACATAATTCAGTTTAACCCGCACCACCGGAGTCGCGACTAAGCATAAGAAATAATTCATCAAACAGCAAGTACCCCAAGAGGAAGAAAGAAAAGAGACAGCACCTAAAGTTTTAAACAGCCCCTGCAGCACAATTAAATGAAGCGTCCCCACGCTCCTGTTACTTTCTGCTGACCCGTACTCAGCAATGTCTACAGGGGAACAACACAGGAAAAAAGACTCCATAGCCCAAGGATATCCCACAAGCATTTTTGCTTGAAACATTTTGATTAATAGAAAAAAAAATTCTTTTTCTCATGATTTAAGTCACCGAAGTTTGGGGGTTTTTTTTCATTTCTTTTAAAAGCCCTTTTGGAAACTGTGATGGAATCTTGTTAAACACTCCATTCTGTCAGTATAGCTAAGGGCGGGCAGGCCTCAGATTCGGCGCCGTGAAGTGGGAGAAAGGAGTGTTCTCCATGAGGATCCTCTTAGAAAAAACACCCCTTGTTGAAGAAGATGACTTCCTTTCTGTTTGGCTTCTTAATTGAAATAATAATAATAACTGAAAAGCATAAGTGTGTAGAATTATCAAGTGCAGCGTAACAGAAAGCTTGTTAATTCTCCTCAACATAGGGATATCATTGCACCAAGGTCATGGAAAATCTCTTGTTTTCTCTCTCAGCCCAAGTGAAAATAGCCAGAAGCTTGCAAACTTTTGACTCTTAAGGTATGTATGTATGTGGGACAGGGGGGCTAAATTATTTTCACAAAGAAACAAAACCCCTACTGCTGTGATAGGTGGGCTCCACGGCAGGTCAGAGTGGCCCTGTAGAATAGAGCAGGAACTCCTGGGGACTAACTCTGAAGCTCCTAACACTTTACAGAAGTAGAAAGCCAGTCTTTCTCCTATAAAAGGACCAGTGCTTCGAACTGCTCACTCTGCAGTTAGTGGACCAACATGTAATCACCACACCGCCAGGGCTCTTGATTATAACCAAAGAAGACCCTTGATTCAGTATGGAAATGCTCGGCTGTAAAGAGAGAAACTCGTATGATGAATACCATCTTCCTATTCCAACAATTATTGACCTACTGACAAATTTTATTTTGTCTTGATTTTTCCTCTTTCCTCCAAGGTCAATTACTTGAAAGCAAATTGCAAGACGGTGTGTTATCCACATGTTGTTGCTGTGGTCCGTGTCCTGAGGTGTTGTCCAGTCCGTTCGACTCGCCGCTCCCTGGTGCACAACAGCCCACAATACCGCTCGCTCTTGGCCAGCTTCACACTGGTGTTATGCGTAAGTCCATCTATGCAGTCACAACATTGATCCACCTTGCTGCAGGTCTTCCTCCTCTTCTCTGTTTGGCTACTTTACCAAACACGATGTCCTTCTGCAGGAACCAGTGTGTCCTGCTAACAAATTCACAGTAGGAATGTCTCATCCACAGAAGGAGATGTCTCATCATCCTTGCCTCTCAGGACCATTTTGGCCTTACTGATTAATAGAGATAAGTATCATTTAGTGTGTAACTATACAAGAAAAGGATGTCTTTTTAAAAACATAAATAACATCACATCTAAACATTTTAAAATTGTGCTCTAATTTTATCAAATCATTTCAATTATCTCATCATTTTCCTTATATGTTTGGTCATCACGTAGTTCTGTTAAAAACCCCAAATAAAGCCAACGCACTTCTCTTGCCATTGAGGTTATTCTAATTTGGGTGAGAAAGATTCAGGATACAATTGGTCTGATAGGACAGTTTCTTCTCTGCTATGCCCACAGGCAGGCTTCACTCCCATCCTGTCTCTGGACTTGTTGAGACAATGTTCCAAATCATTTGTGTGTGTGTGATTGTGAGTAAATGGCCAAAGGGCATCCCACTCTACCACAAGCTTCCACCTGGAAGTGCTAATCTCCATGTCTGTGGGTCAGCAAACCCAACGACCATAACTAAATGTCTGAAGGTAGCTGTGTTAGTCTGGGTAGACTAGAGAAACAAAATTAATAAACATGCACATGTATATAAGAGTTTTGTTTAAAGAGTAATTGTTCATTAAGAAAACATCTCAACCCAGTCCAGTCCAAGGTTCTAAGTGTTATATTAGCCCCTATGTCCAGTACCATCTATGAAATCCTCTTCAGACTCACAAAACACAATCAATGAAGCCAATATAGAATGGTCACAAGCCAGTGGATACAAAATCTTTGGATCCAGTAGTGGTGTAAGCATCTCAGTGCTGGCAGGAGACTTTATGTGGCTTCTCTAGATCCAGATTTCTAGCTGCGTCAGTCTAGGTTCACGAGGTCTCTCCTCAGGGAGGTCTCACAAGGAGCCAGTCTTGTCAGTCGAGTCCCTCAGGCAGCGAGCTTTGTCAGTAGAAACTCTCCAAGGAAGTGAACTGAGAGAGAAGTGTTGCCTGCCTCTAGCAAGGAAGACTGGATCTCCCACAATTCTCAGCAGGCCATGCCCACACAGAAGTCTCATTGGCTATCTCCAGATTGACAAGTCAGACTCCACCCCTACACTCCCAATGCTCAAATTGACAATTATATAACTACCACAGTAGCCCATTTCACATGTCAACACCTCAAGCGTGCCTCACTCTGTAGGCTGAGAAATCCACCACCACTGTGCCTGGTTTGGGTGTGTCTCCTCTGCCACTCCTCTGGTACCAATGTTGGCTGTGGATCATCAAGAAGCTTCACTATGCAAGGATGTTGGGATCCAAAGGACACACTCCACTTCTGACTCTTCTCTGCTGCTGGTGGTGAGATTCCCTCTCTCCTGATTCTGAGATGGTTTGTTTTATAGGCAGCAGTATAGCAAGCACAATGAGTCCTGCTAACACGCACTCATAATTGAATCATCTCAATGCATTCCCTCACCCTCTGCTACCCAAACACACCAGGAAAAATGTTGTCTGGCAGGCGTTAGAGACACTATGGCTGGGAGAGCCACAGTAAATAATTTACTGCACCGCACACAGGACTCGGTTTGTGAGGATTTTTGTTTTCTATATGTTGAGATGAAACCCACATGAAGGCCACAGTACTTGATCTTCATTAGCAAACACTTCAAGTCCTCCCACTTTCAGCAAGCGGTCATGTCATCTGAATGCTTCTTCACTCCTCATGCTGCTTTCTTCTTCATATTTATATAGCATAACTTCTAGAGTTTGTTCTTCAGTATACAGATTGAATATGTATGGTGAAAAAATACAACATTGACACAAACTTTTCCTGATTTCAAGCCTCAAAGTTTCTCCTTATTTTCTTCAAACTAATGTCTCTGGATTTAGTTACAAGTTTCGCATGGGCAAAAACAAGCATTCCAAAATTCCCATTCTCCTCAATGTTGACCATAGTTTATTATGAAGCACATAGTCAAATGCCTTTGCATAGTCAATATCCTTCTGACATTAGCAGTGATATCCTTCGCTCCACCTCTTCTTTTGAATCTGGCTTGAATATCTGGAAGCTTCCTGCTGATAAATTGGTGGACTTGCTTAAGAATTATTTTCCAAAAAATTTAGTTGCATGTAATATTAACATTATTCCATAATTTCCACTTTTGGGGTCATCTTTCTTTGGAATAGGCACCCATATGGTTGTCTTCCAGTCAGTTAGCCAGGTAACAGTTTTTTTTTTCAAATTCCTTGGCATATACTAATGAGTGCTTCCAATGCTGTACCCATGTGTGGGAGCATTTCATTTGGCACTCCAGTGATTCCGGGCACCTTGTCTTCGGTCACAGCCTGCAGGGAAGCTTGCACTTTTACCTCCAATACCACAAGTTCTTTATTTTATGCTAGCTCTTGAAATGGTTCCATATTGGCCAATTCTTTTTGGTACAGGAATTCTGTACAATATTTCTATCTTTTGATGCTTCCTGCTTTGTTCAATACTTAGTGCATAGAATCCTTCGATATTGCAAACTGGGGTTTACTGAAGCTGTTTCTTCAATTCCTTGAGATTGAGAAATGACAATGTTAATCCTTCCCTTCGGTTTTCTAGCAAGAAGTTTTAAAAAAAAATTTAGGTTTTTATATTGATATCATTTTTATTTTTTACCTATTTGTTTATTTTTTATTTTAATCATTTTATTGGGGGCTCATACATTGTTTCTCACAATACATATATACATATTCTGTGCCATACTTCTTTGCATGTCTGCTGCTGTCATCATTCTCCAAACCTCCACCTTTCCACCCGAGCCCCTGACATCAGCCTCCCATCCATTCCCCTCCATCCTTGCTCCCCACTCCCTCACCAAGCCTCAGTACTCTATAAATTATTACTGTTTTGTCATAACTTACACTGCCCAATGTCCTCCCTCGCCCTCTCCACAAATATCTGTCCCCCTGGTAGGAGGATATGTGTAGATCCCTGAAGTTGTCTAGCAAAAGGTTTTCACACAGTTCTTTACAATACTTTGTGTACTTGATCATAGGCAGGAGACAAACAAGTCAGCGTGCAGGGTAGCAATGATGAACCATACAACTTTCCTCTAGTTCTTAAATGCTTCTTCCCCCTCCCCAGCACCCCCCCCTTTCATGATTCCAATTCTACCCTACAAATCCAATTAGATCAGAGGATATACACTGGGGCATATAGGAAGTGGAAACACAGGGAATCCAGGACAGATGACCACTTCAGGACCAGTGGGGAGAGTAGCGATATCAAGAGGGTGGAGGGAAGGTGAGATAGAAAAGAGGAACTGATTACAAGGATCAATATATAACCCCCTCCCTTGGGGACAGACAACAGAAAAGTGGGTGAAGCGAGACACTAAACAGTGTAAGAGATGAAAAATAATCATTCATAAATTATCAAGGATTCATGGGGGGGGGAGTAAGGAGGGAAGGGTAAAATTAGGAGTTCATACCAAAGATTCAAGTAGAATGCAAATGTTTTGAAAATGATGAGGGAAACAAATGTACAAATGTGCTTCACACGATGGATGGCTGGATTGTGACAAGAGTTATATGAGTTCCCAATAAAATGATTTTAAAAAAATGCTTTATCTTCTCAAGTTCCCCTTGGAATCTGTTCAAGTCTTCCATGGTATCATCTCTTCTATTTGCTTTAGCTATTATTTCTACAAAGCTCATTGCCATTGAGACCATTCTGATTCAGTGACCCTAGAAGACAGATTCAAACCATCCCATGGGGTTTCTGAGGGAGAAAATCACTACTGGTGCAGAAAACCCTATCTTTCTCTTCCAGAGCAGCTGGTGCACTTGAACTGCTGACCTTAGAGCTAGCAGTCCAATATGTAACCCACTGCACCATCACGACTGCCTTAAGATGACATGCCAATACCTGATTTCTTTTTCATGGTCATGGAACTTCTGCTACCTCAGGCTCTTCCTGGATTGCGCCAGCTAAGCCCAGGAAGTTTCTTAATATTCTATTCAAGAAGAGCAATATAGTAAAGTGGTATGGTTTTGAAGTTTGGACTTACATATAACATCTCAGCCTGGAGATTTCCGCTTTTTCAAATGAAGATACTTCAGTTGTACCTGGAACTGTACCAGGGACCGGCTTCCCATCTGTCAACTCCAAGTCTACCTTTATTTGATACCATTTGTGATAGGGAGGTTGAGGCTGGAAGACATTCCTTTGCAAGTTCATACTTCGTCAGTCTAGGGTTCTGGATGTCAAATGCTGAATGTCTACTTGGAACATTATCCTCTTTTAAAGAGCTATCTATTTATCATCAAACTAATACATCAGAAAAGGAGTGTGAGAATAATTACACAACTTGAAAATGCCACTAAGTTATAGATGTGGTCATTGCTGAGTCAGTCTATATTCTGCTTGGTATATTTTCAGCAAAAGATAGAAAGATGATAAATTGATGATAGATGATAGATATATAGATAGATGATAGATAGATATAAGATAGATAGATAGATGATAGATAGATAGATAGATAGATAGATAGATAGATAGATAGATAGAGCATTGGAGTAACACGGAATGAGCAAGAACTTTTCATTCCATACTTCTATGGTACTGCTTCCAATAGGATATCAGAGTTGTTTTCAATCTCGACCAAGTTTTTTCTGATAGTCCAAGAGCTACACAATAGCTCTGGCCTGTAGACACCCTCTCTGACTGCCAATGAGCCAATGATGACTTATAGCTTTCTCCCACAGAGCTCCTGATGGTTTCTAACTCCTGACTGTGCAGATCACATCAATGCATAACTACTGCACTGCCAAGGCTTCTCTAAACACCATCAGGCCAATTCCCATAGGCATTCCTTGTACTTAGTCTCTGGCTAACTTACAAACTGCTAGTAGGTTTACTAGCAGGTTGCTCAGCTCCTGGCATCCATGCGCCAAGTCTTCGCAGCTTTGTGGCACATAATCAGCATAGACATACAAGGACCATGTTCAGAAGGACCTCTTGATTTAATACCTGAAGGCTTTCTTGAAATCTATAATAATGTTTTAAGAAGATACAGTGAATTTCCATTTTGCAGGGTGTTCACATATGCGGTGGATTCTCCCCTGGGTTTTGACCCACACTTGGTGGAGAGCCTCTGTCTGCATTGTTGATCATTCCCTGGTTCTCTCTTGCTTCATCTGACAGTTGGCAGTTGTCTCTTGTATTAATTATACCTGGATTTGGGGGGAGGGGCTTCTTTTATCTGTTTAGTAAGTAGTTAGAAAACTACATTAATAAATTACTAGTGAAGTCTCTGCCTCTTGGTGGACTATGATGGATACATTTCCTCAGAGAGTTCCTGTGAAAATTGCTTGAAAATGCTTCACATAATAATGAAAGTAATATTAATGACTGGCACTTAATCAATATTAATTAATTCAGATATTAGTCATTATGATTATTTTTCGACATTAAGTACCACCACCACCACCACCACCACAACCACAGTGGATTGTCATAGGGAAATATATCATTGTTCTGAAAATTGGGAAGCATATCTCTGTCAATTCTACCACCCTCCTTAGATACACACTCGAAATTGTCATTTGTGGACTGCTGTCATTAAAACTTGTAACCGGATAGCTAATACTTGTAGCGCTTTCACAATCATTCACAGACATGCAGATACATGGTGGTGAGGACTTGATCTGAGACTGAAGAGGATGATTCAGTGTTTGCTAAAAGAATGTTCAGGATAACTTTATGGACCATAACTACCAGCAGTAATGAGGATTATCTGTACCAAATGATTCCACAGTTCCCCAGGCAAATTTGGAAAGGGTTTGGTGAAGGATGAGTAGATATGTCCTGCTCTTCCCCTTTGTGTACTAGCTTCATCCTTCCTGGAAAAAAAAAGGAGGGGCTATATTTCTTCGAAAACTATGTCTAGAAGTTTAATCTAGTTTCGATAATACTTAAAGTCAATGAATAGTGAATAAACATCTACTAAAGTGTGTTTCAAAACAAACAGTGTATACTATGAAAAAGTAATAACAATCTGTAAATTACTAAGAGTTCATGGGTGAGGGGGTTTGGGGAGGGAGGGGAAATATAGGAAGCTGGTACTGGGGGCCTAAGTGGAGGGAGGATGTTTTGAGATCGATGATGGCAACAAGTGTGCAAATGTGGTCAATGGACAATTGATGTATGTATTGATCATGATGGGATTTGTCTGAGCCCCCAATAAAATGATTTATTAAAAAGGAGGGGGAAAGAGGCGCTTATACCAAGGGCTCAAGTAGAATATTTGGAAGGAAGATGGCAACATGTGTACATGTTCTTGATAGAAATGATGTATTGAATGTTATAAGACCTGAAAGAACCCCCAATAAAATAATTGAAAAAAAAAACAGTAATGCTATCAAAAGTTGAGAACAGATGTGTGTGTGTGGGGGGGGTGTATGTGTGAAAATACACAGATTGACATGTACAGTTCAGGGATAATAGTTAAATGCTTTACATTTTGTCCCCATTTTCATTATCTCTAACCCAATTGTTTTATCTCCTTTAACATAACTTTCTCCCTCTTAAAGTTGTCATCTGTGCTGTAGGGTTATTGATGTCAATTTGATCTCTTAGAAGTAATTTTTTGAACGACCATTATTAACAAGGCAAACATTCTTTATTAATTGAGCTAAGCTGTTTAGAACTTACATAATAAATTCCAGGGTTAAAAACGGCTTCCAGAATAAATTTGAGAATTCATTCAGCCTCGAAGAATTCAGGAAATCTGATTTCCATAAGAATTTGAAATTCTTTTCCATGTTCCCCAGCCTCCTTTTAATGTCTATTAAATCCTGGATGAAAATGTTCTGTGATGATAGCCACTGACCATTCATTTATTGAGGTCTCATGGTAGAAGAGATAGCAGTTTACGGATGAAATTATACCTGTGGTACATGTTCTTTCCTGATTCCTCATAATCCTTCTTTTATTGACCTAGGAGTATTGTTATTATTATTATTATTATTATTATTATTATTATTATTATTATTACTTTTATTGGGGGTTCTTCAGTTCTAATCACAATCCATTCATCCCTTGCGTTAAGCATAGTTGCACATATTTTGCCATTATGATTTTCAAAGCACTTTTTTCTACTTGAGCCCTTGGTATCAGCTCCTCATTTTCCCTCCTTCCTCCTCCACCCTCCCTTCCTCATGAACCCTTGGTACATTATAGATATTATTTTCATATCTTACATAGTCTGCTGTCTCCTTTCACCCACTTTTCTGTTGCTCATCACCTGGAGGTGGGGGCATTATATGTTAATCATAGTGATCAGTTCCCCCACCTTCTCTCCTTCTCCATATCCTTCTAGTATTTCTATTCTCATTATTGCTTCTGAGGGGATTATTTGTTCTGGATTCCCTGTTTTTCAGACTCTTATCTGAAGCACTGTGCATGTTCTACTCCAATTAGATTTGTAAGGTAGAAATTAGGTCATGATAGTGGAGGGGGGGAAGCAATAAAGAATTAGAGGAAAGTTGCATGCTTCATCGGTACTATACTGCAAAGTGGTTGGCTCAGCTCTTCTTTGTAACCCTCTGTAAGGGGATTTCCAATTGTCTACAGATGGGCTTTGTGTCTACACTCTCCCCATCCATAAAGTCACAGTGGTATGATTTTGTCCTGGGTCTTAGAAAACTGATACCTGATCCCATTGACACCTCATGATCACATAGGCTGATGAATTTCTTCCTTATGGACTTGGTCACTTCTCAGCTAGATGATTACTTGTTTATGTTCAAGCCTTGAATACCTCAGATACTCTATCTTTTGATAGCCAGGCATCATCAGCTTTCTTCATTACATTAACTTATGCACCAATTTTGTCTTCAGTGAGGGTGTCAGGAAGGTGAGCACCACAGAATGGCAGATTATTAGAATAAAGTGTTCTTGCATTTGAGGAGTACTTTGATGCCCAAGGTCTATCTTCAACCTTAATGCTTAACATATAAATATTTAAGTACATAGATATTTTCCCTATCATTATACATAAATATATTTACATATGTACATGCCTGTATTTAGCACTCTTTAAATGCTCTTTGCCTCCTAATTCTTTCCTCTATTTCCTTTTACTTTCCTCTTTTCCTAATATCATGTTTGGCCTTTATTCAGGTTTCAGTAATTCCTCACTATTACATTGCCCTAGGTATCCTACACCACTTTTTTCCATCAATTTTAGATCACTTGCTGTTCTCTTACCCCTGGGGTGCTTGACACACACACACAAGCCTTCTTTCTCCCACTTTCCCTTCTCCCGTAGGCCCCTGGAATGGTTGTTCCTGTTGTTTTCTTCTCCAAATTCTTTACCACCCCCATCTTATCTACATAGACATGTAGAGACATTAATAAGCAAAAACACAAAGCAAAACGAAACAAAACAACAAAAGAAGACAAAACCAACAAGAACAACAACAACGCAAAGAAATCCATGTCTTAGGGGGCCACTTAAAAGTATTCAAGGCTCTAGGTAGTATTTACTGAACTAGGATAGAACAAAGACTTTAACACCACCACAAAACAATTGCCCTCTACTTGATTCCAACTTCTAGTCACCCTACACAGAGTTCCTGACTGTGCAAAATTTTATGGGGACAGATAGCCTCATCTTTCTCCCTGGAAGCAGCTGGCAGTGTACAACCACCATCTTTTGATTAGCAGCCCAATACGATCCCCAAAACATAACCAGGTAGAACCATAACACCCTGATCTTAAATTTGGTAAAATGAAAAAATACCTTTGAGGCCTAAGTATTATCAATGGCTGCAGCTTTCTCTCCCCTGCTCTTTGTCTGTCTTTAGAGTCAATATTTTGGAAACTGGCCAAATAAGGATGTAAAATGCTGAGTTAAACAAACCTATTTGGTTTTTGGTTTGGGTTTTTGGTTTGCTTTTCTTTTTAATAAATCATAAAATGTTCTCAAGGACTTAATGCACTAATTATGATGTTAATGTCTATGACAGGCTATATTATAAGACATTTCCACATTCATTTGATCACTAGTAGTATTTATACCAGAATTTGAGAATACAGATTCTATTCCATGGACTATTCTCTGAGACCCAGCATGACTCTCTGTTGTGAAGGGCACAAATAGAATTGATATTGTCATTGGAAGCATGAGTGAGTTGTTATATTTACAAATTTGGATCAATGAGATTCAAACGCATCAATAAAAATCATATTAGATCACATTCTTGCTGCCTACTGCATTGTGCAGTTGACCACTTTAAGCCAAAGAGTCCAAATAATGCACTCACCAAAATAAATGAGAATAATAAACCGGCATTTTTCCTCAAGTTATTTCAGGAAGTGGATCTTTTTGTTGTTATTACAAATATTATAACTACTGTTGGCACCAAGTCAATTCTAACTTAAAACTTCCAACTATAAAACAGGATAGGCCTGTCTCCATAGGATTTTCATGGCTATAAACTGCAGAAGCAGACTGACACATCTCTCGCCCAGAGTAGCTGATGGGTTTGAATTGCTGACATTTTTTATTTACCAGCTAAGTACTTAACCACTATGCTTCTTCTTTATATTAACCAAGGAAGAATGCTTTGGGAAAAAGAATAGTGAAGATGTTTACACAATATGAAGAATTTAATGGGTGTCACTGCCTCATCTTAAATGATGGCTTAATGCATTTAATCCATCAGTGATGTCACTCACTGTATCTTAGAAACTAGGCTCTAATTTGGTGATACAAACTCAAGATTTTTTGTTTTGCTTTGAAAACATTGTGATTTCTCCCGTCAGCTACCACCTTAGTTTGCCGGCACTAGTTGTTATTGTGAGGTGCACTTGAGTTGCCTACAACCCGAAGAGACCTTCTCTATAATAGCATGCTCTCTTATCTGCCACCATCCTTACAATTGTTGCCTTTGGGCCCATTGTTGCAATCCCTGTGCCAATCAATCTGGCTAAGGTTCCAAGATAGTGGAACCTTCCTGTGACGCTGTTTGTTGCCAAGTATAATGTTCTTGACACAGTACTGTTCACTCTAAATAACATCTCAAAGATAAATGAGACAAGGTCTTTGCATCCTCACTTCTAATGAGCATTCTAATCGTACTTCCTCCAAAGCGGATTTGCTTGTTCTTCCAGCGTTACATGATATTTTCACTAATCTTCACCAACACTATAACCCAAATGTATCTATTGTTCTCTTCTTTCTTATTGGTTGTGCAGATTTCACAGACTACACATGAGGTTATTGAAAATGCCATGACTTGAGTCAGGTGCACCTTAGTCCTAAAAATGCCATCTTTGCTCTTTAATATTTTTTAAAAGGCTCTCTTCAGTTTATCTGTCCAATGCAATATATCCTTTGGCTTTTTTGAGTGCTACTTCCACAAGTGCTAATTGTATACAGTTCTGTATGAATACAATTAAGTGTTCTGAAGTTCTCATTATTTAAAATGCTACCAAGAGTTTGTTATGACCCACACAGTGAAATGTCTTTGTACAGTCCATAAGAAAAAAGTAAACATCCTTCTATTAGTAGAGTAGTGGAGAAATGCTAAAATCCTAGTAGCTTATTAATCGTCATAGAGAAAGATTACTGTTTTCAGCCCCCTATAAGGACATAGCATAAGACCTCTTTAAGGTGTTGAAGAACAAGGATGTTATCTTGAGGACTATGGTGCTCCCAAATCAAATCACGGTCTATTAATCCAATCACTTGGTATGTGGGTTAGTCTGGGTAGACTAGCAAAACAAATTCATAGAGACATGCGTATGTGTACAAGAAAGAACTTCATATCAAAAACAATTGTACATTGAGAAAACATCTCAACTCAGTCCAGATCAAATCCATACATTTGATGTTAGTCCCTATGCCTGATACCAAGCTGTAAATTCCTCTTCAGACCATGCAACACATGCAATGATGCCTAATGCAGGAAGATCACAAGCCAGTCGGTGGGAAGTCCTATGGATCCAGGGGCAGTTTAGCATCTTGGTGCTGGCAGAAGTGTCCACGTGGCTCCTTCAGCTCCAGGGTTCTAGCATAGCTCCATGTGTCTTATCAGCAAGCATGCCTTGCAGGTAATCTCAGTGTACCCAGCCTCCAGTGACCTATTTATTTCCTTAGTGGCTCCAAATGAGGCCACGAAACTGCAACCTGACTGACAAATTAACCCCCACCCCTCCACTCTTGTCTCAAATTGTGTGTTAGTCCGGGCAGATTAGAGGAACAAATTTCATAGACACACATGGAGGTATAAAGAAAAGGGTTTATAGACAAAAGGAATGTGACACCAAGAAGGCATCCCAGCTAAGTCCAGTTCAAAGTCATAAGTCTGATATTAACCCACATGCCCGAAATCAGTCTATAAAGTCTCCTTCCAACTCATGAAGTCACAGGTCAGTGGGTGCAGAACCCTGGCACTGGTGGGGGTCTCCACATGGCTCCTCGCTTCCAGGGCTCAGGATTCATCAACGGCAGAAGCAACTCATCGCTGGCAGAGGTCTCCATGTGGCCACCCCAGCTTCAGAGGTCTGCCTTCATCAGGGCAAAGCCGTGTGGTCTCTCCGCGGGCTCCTCCAGCTTCTCGGAGGCTGCATCTTGTCTTTTCCGTGATAAATCGTCTCTGAGACTAACTCCCAACAACTGGGGAAGATAGCTTCTCATCTTCATGAGGGAAAAACCACAAGATGTCCCAGGAGTCTCAGGAAAAAGCCATGCCCACATAGAGGCCTCATTGGCTACTCAATGGCTATCTCCAGACTAACAGGCTAGACTCCACCGCTACATTTCAATGGTAAAATTAACATAAGCACATGGCTGTCACAAATTGACAGCAGATTATGTCACTACCACAGCATGCATTTGAAATCTTGACAATAAATAAAAACAACCTAACAGAAATTGATGGACTAGAATCATGCTGCTAGTGAACAATATTGAAGGACAACTCTTTCTTAGATGAAGTAAAGCCGATACTATACTTCACATACTTTGTGCGTGTCAGCAATACTTTGTAAGTAGTGGGTCAAAGAAAAAGAGGATCTAAATTGACAGAGGATCTGCACACATGTGACTAAATATGTGAGGATGGCACCGGCTGGTCAGTACATGGGGTTGTTACATAATGGATCCTAACAATGAGCTAGATATTGATATTAGTCACATACACGATATCATTTACAGCTGCAAGAGCTTTAAAAGACACATAGTAGCAATGCCAACTAATGCCTACTGACAAAAACACCAACTGCATTTGTTAACGAAAATCAGTACGTCGGTTCGGATTCTGATATTTTGTTCCAGCTCTGATGCCAAATTTTCTTGAGAGTTCACTCAAAACTCTGATTATAGCAAGTACTGATGTGGTCAAATACAAGGTTTCAGCCCTGGTCTCCCACTGTACCTGACCATTATAATTGACCTCCTTACTTGTATAGAAGTGTCTGTTCATTCTTTGTTGGTATTAGTTGTCACTGAGTCAACTCTTGTCTCATACATGAACTCCGGAGCACTTAGCAATAACAGCCATCTAGAATGATTAAGTATACTAGCAACCATTGCATTTCATAAAATAACCATTAAGAATTGCATTTAATATTTACTTTATTTGTTTATGGAGCAGATATCAAAGTTTTGGAGGTTGGCTTCAGGTATGCGTCTTTTGGATAGTGGCTGTGTACTTAACTGTTGAGCCATCAGAGATTGCATATTAGCCATTCATTTAAAATAGCCATCTCCCGATCCCTTGTTGTGTACCCAAAATGGCCTGGGAGTGAGAAGTCACCACCCACATAAGAGCTCCTCAAGAATAGCCCCTCACTCCTATGGGACGCCCCTGTGGCATGAAACGTTTTCTATAGCGCAGAACCAGGCATTGTCGTGTGTGCTTGTGCATAGGATCACTGTGAGTCAGAGCTGACTTAACAGCAGCTCACAACAAAAACACTCTTGTAGCCCATGTTGTCTCCTCCTATTAAACAGCATCCCCTGCTTTTCATAGTCCCTGGGTGGTGGAAACAGCTAATGCTCTTGGCAGCTGATGCCAAGTTTGAAGTTCAAGTCCACAGACATGGTTTGGAAAAACCGGCTCTGATCCCCAGTGTCCCATGGTATCAACTTGAAATACAGTTATTTCTAAAATCTTTTCAAAAGAGAAAAGCAATGTACTGAGAGCAAATAATTCCATCCATGAACTTTTATGAAAAAAAATATTTAAGGCATTTTCTATGGTAAATATTGTACAAAAAGTTGGCTCATTGACCTTTGCTGATTATTTTAGTTGAAGAAGTGTAATCCTAGGAGACAATATTCAAGCTAAATTGTTCGTCAAGATGTTAGTATTCATTACATTCACCGATGTGCACTTGGGGCATGAATAGGTCACAGCCTACAAGAAGCAAATCTCAGAGCATCTATTTTTTGGGAAAGCAAAAAGACAGAAAAACTCTCTAGTTTTCTAACTAAATTGGCAGGAGTTACAATCATTAATAATTTCAATTTTGAATATGGAAATAATGTGCAATTCAATCTCCTAAAAAAGGTGTTTTATATATATTTATAAATATAATGTTATCCCTATACATATATATGAACGGATTGATGGATGATAGGTGATAGACAAATAGATGTAAATATATGTTGTTGGTCGCAGGTATCATAGCATCGACTGCAACTCAGAGCAACTCCATGAGTATATACCACAGAACTGAGCATCCTTAGCCACATGCCAGTCTCAGAATTGCTGCTATGCTTCAGTCCATTGTTGGAGCCAGTGTGTATATCTATCTGGTTGAATTCCTTCCTCTTTTTCAATGACATTCTACTCTACCAAGCAGGATGTCGTTCTCCAGGTACAACAGGCACAATGATACGATCAAAACGTGGGAAATAAATTCTTCCCATCATCGTTTCCAATAAGTGCTCGGATTGCACTTCTTTTGTGCTAGTCTGAGGAGACTAGAGAAACAAACCCAGGGAGGCTCATATGCAAATAAGAAAAAGCTTTATCTAAAGAGTAATGGTACATTTGGAAAATATCACAGTACAGTCCAGATCAATTCCATAAGTCCAATATTAGCCCCTATGTCCAATACTAATCTGTAAAGTTCTCTTCGGATTCATAAAACACATGCAAACACATGCAGAAAGGTCACAGGTGAGTGGGAGGGAAATCGTGTGGATCCTGTGAATCTAAGTTTCTCAGCCCTTCTCAGGTCTCCACGTGTCTCCCCCAGCTCAGGGCACTCATGTGGCTTACGTGTCTTGTCAACTGCAATGTCTTACTCACGTGGCTCACGTATCTTGTCAACTGCAATGAAGGAAGCATGGGTCCTGATTCAAGTGAGCTAGTTGTCTCCTTAGCACCTCCCAATGAGGTCATCAAGGCGCCACCTGATTGATAGACTAAACTCCACCCTTTCACTCTTAGTCCTCTCCAATTGACAATAGATTATGTAACTACCACATGTTCCAAGAAAAATTTGTTTTCTAGCTATCCATAGTATATTCAACATTCATTGACAATATCATAGTTTAATATATAAATCCTTCATCTGTCTTTTTAGTCATTATCCAGCTTTTATGTGCATATGAATGACTAAAAGTACCACACCTTGAATGACGTCTTTTCTTTTTAACACTTTACAGAGGTCTTTTGCAGATCTGTCCAATGCAATCTTCCATTTGATTTTTTATTGCTGTATTCATAAACACTGATTAAGGATCCACATAAAAGGAAATCCTTGACAATTTCAGTCTTTTTCCATTGATCATGATATCACTTATTGGTACATTTATGAGGAAGTGGGTTTTTCCATTTTGAGATATAATCCACAGTAAAATAACAATCTTTTATCTTCATCAGTAAGTGCTTCAAGTGCTCTTCACTTTCACCAAGCCAGGATGAGTCATCTACATATTGTTAGCAGACCTCCCACAAATACTGATGCCAAATTCCTCTTCAGAGAGTTCAACTTTTCAGATATTTTGCTCAATTATTGGTTAAATAATATAGTAAAAGGATATAACTATGATATATACCTTTCCTGAAATCCTGCAGTACACCCTTTTTCTGTTTGAAAAGCTGCCTCTTGGTCTATGTATGAGTTCCTTATGGGCAAAATTAAGTGTTCTATCAATAAAACACAGGTAAACATCCTTCTGTCATTTTCTACTTTTAGTCAAAATTCATCTAGCATCATCAATAATTCATATACATATTTTTGTGTGTGAATAGAAGGTGTATAATGTTCAAACTTCACTGAAAACGAGGCTCCAGAAATTGATGGAATGCCTAATTAAATATTTCAACAAGCTAATGAAGTACAGGAAGTACTCACTCGTCTGTCAGGAAATTTGAAAGAATGCTCCTTGCCCTCTGATTGAAAGAGACCCATATTTGTAGTTATTCCAAATAAAGGAAACTCAACAGAATTAACAAATTAAATGTTGCTTACAATCACTTTGCAAGGTTCACTTTGGTGTTATTAAAAAAAGACAGAAAAAAGATTGTAGAACAATGGTTGCAGCAGTACAACAATGGGGAGCTGCCAGAGGTTCAGTCCGGATATAGAAGAGGAGGTGAAACAAGGGACATTGTTGCTAATATCAGATAGATCTCAGATGAAAACAGAATACCAGAAACATGTTTCCTTTTATTTTATTGGCTATGCGAAGGCATTTGACTGTGTGGATCAAAACAGATGATGGATAGCCTTGAAAAGAATGGGAATTACAGAATAATCCCATTGTTCTCATGCAGAACCTGTACATGGATCAAGAAGCAGCCATATGAACAAAATAAGGGAGTACTGAATCCTTAAAATCAGGAGGAGTATTTGTCAGACTTGCTTCCTCTCGCCATATGTATTCAATCTCTATGCTGACCAAACATTCCAAGGAGCTGTATTGCCTGAGGAAGAGTATAGCATCAGGACTGGATGATATGCATATGACACAACCTTGTTTGTTGAAAGTGAGGAGAACTTGAGGTATCAGGTGATAAAGATGAGGCATTGCAGCCTTCACTATGGATTGCAAATCAATGGAATTAAAACCCAAGTCCTCACAACAGGACCCATAGATAACATAAGAGACAAGATGGAAGTTGCCAAGGATTTTGTCTTGCTTGGATCTGAAATCAATGCTCAAGGAAGCAGCAGTCAAAAGGATAATAGATGAATTCCATTAGATAAACCCGTGGCATGAGACCTCTTTAAAGTGTTGAAAACAAAGGGGTTACTTTGAGGACTAAAGTGCACCTAAGTAAATTGGACCTCGAACAAGGAAAACTGAAGAATCTATGCACAGGTGATGATACTTCATTTTCCTGACTTTGGAGATGTTTTAAGGTGGGACGAGTCTTTGGAGAAAGACACTATACTTGATATAATATAGGGGCCATGAAAAAGGGAAATTCTTAATGAGATAATTTGACACAGTGACTGCAACAATAGGCTCAAACATAAGAACAATTGTTCTCATATTGTTTTATCTGCAGGTCTATCTAGATAAGATGGGCTGGATGAGCATCCTGGTGGAGAAAACAATGGGGCTGATAGTTCAGGAGGGACAGGAGAGATGGAGAGGTGGGGTAAAGGATGTGGTGTTGAGCAACCCAAAGCTGGGGAATAACAAGTGATATAAAGAAGAGGGTGAGGAGAATGTAAAAGGCCAGGTAGGACTTAATCAAGGGCAATGTAACTGAGAGGAATCACTGAAACCTAAATGAAGGCTGAGCATGATAGTGGAGAAAGAGGAAAATAAAAGGAAATAGAGAAAAGAACTAGGAGGCAAAGGACATTTATAGAGTCTAAATATAGTCATGTACATATGCAAATATATTTATATATCATGATGGAAAAATAGATCTATGTTCATATATTTGCAGGTTTAGTATTAAGGAAGCAGTTGGACACTGAGCCTCCACTCAAGTGCTTGGTCAATGCAAGAACACTGTTCTATTAAATTGGCTCTCCATTATGTTCACTTTCCTGACATGATCGTTGAAGATAAATGTGTACATAAGTGTGGCAGTCATATGCTTATGTTAATTTCATGATTGGAATGTAGGGGTGGGGTCTAGCCTGTTAATCTAGAGATAGCCACTGAGTAGTCAATGAGGCCTCTATGTGGGCATGGCTTTCTCCTGAGACGTCTGGGAAATCTCAAGATATTTCCCTGGTGAATATGGGAAGCTATCTTCCCCAGTTGTTGTGTATAAGCCTGAGAGATTATTACTTACGGAAGACAAGATGGCAGCATCCGAGAAGCTGGAGGAGCCAGCGGAGAGACCACACGGCATTGCCCTGATGGAGCCAGACCTCTGAAGCTGGGGCGGCCACATAGAGACCTTCGCCAGCGATGAGTTGCTTCTGCTGTTGATGGACCCTGAGTCCTGGAAGCGAGGAGTCATGTGGAGACCCCTGCCAGTGCCGGGATTCTGCACCCACTGACCTGTGTCTTCATGAGTCAGAAGGAGACTTTATAGACTGATTTCAGTCATATGGGTTAATATCAGACTTAGAACTTTGAACTGGACTGGACTCAATGTCCTGTTTCTCTTGTATATAAACCTTTTCCTTAGATCTATATGTGTGTCTATGAAATTTGTTCCACTAGTCTACCCGGACTAACACAATAAGCAAATGTGGTGAAGAAAGCTGATGGTGCCCAGCTATCAAAAGATATAGTATCTGGGGTTTTAAAGACTTGAAGGTAAACAAGAGACCATCTAGCTCAGAAGCAACAAAGCCCACAAGGAAGAAGCACACCAGCCTATATGACCACAAAGTGTTGAAGGGATTAAGTATCAGTCATTAAGGAACAAAAAAATCATATAATTTTGTGCCCACCATCCTGATAAGATTGCTGAAGACAAATGTGTGCACAAGCAAAAGTGGTGAATAAAGTTGATGGTGCCTGGTTATCAAAAGATATATCATCTGGGAGTCTTAAAAACTTGAAGGTAAATAAGCAGCCATCATCTCAGAAGCATCAAAGCCAACAGGGAGGAAACACACCAGACTGTGTAGCCACAAGATGCCAAATGAATCAGGTATCAGGCATCAAAGAACAAAAAATCATATCATTGTGAATGAGGGGGAGCGTAGACTGGGGACTCAAAGCCTCTCTGTGGACAACTGGACATACCCTTACAGAGCAGTCATGGGAAGGAGAAGAGCCAGTCAAGCTGCAGAGCACAACCTTGAAATATACAACTTTCCTCTAGCTCCTAAAGGCTTCCTTCCCCTTACTATCATGATCCAAATTGTACCTTACAAATCTGGCTAGACCAGAGGATGTACACATAGGAACTGGAAATACAGGGAATTCAGGACAGAAGATCCCTTCAGGACAGTGGGGAGAGTGGCAATATCAGGAGGGTTGGAGGGAAGGTGGGGTAGAAAGAGGGAAATGATTATAAGGATCTACATATCACCTTCTCCCTAAGTTGAAGATAACAGAAAAGTGGGTGAATGGAGACTTTGGACAGTGTGAGATATAAAAAATAATAATGATTTAAAAATTACCAAGGGTACATAAGCAAGGAGAGAGGGGAAAAATGAGGAGCCAATACCAAGGACTCAAGTGGAAAGCAAATGTTTTGATGATGACAAGGGCAACAAGTGTACAAATGTGCTTGACATACAATGGATAGATGTATGGACTGTGATAAGAGTTATACGAGCACCCAATAAAATTATTTTTTTTTTAAAAAGAAAAACAATTGTTCAGATGGCACAGTACTGGTCTGTGTTTCATTCTTTTGCATGTAGGATTATTGTGTCTGAACTGACTGGTGAGCACTGAACCATAACAATAACATATATATAATGAATCTTCAAAAGTTCTTAGAAATTTCCATTATCTTATAATTCCATTTATCTATAAACTTGTTTGAAACCCCCTTGGATATGTGTGTGTGTTTTCTTCTTCTGTTTTTCTTCCTTTCTCTAAAATTTGTGAGTGAGTCTTTTCAATGTAATTCTGCACTGGCTATACACTATAAAAGGTAAGATCATTTAGGAACTTCAGAGATCTTTTTTTGACTCAACGTCTCAACACAAATACCTGTGAGACTTCATTTAAGCTGTTTAAGGCTTTAAAATCCAGCTTCCTCTTCTGTATTATAGAGCTGCTCTGAATATTAAATAATATTTTATTATAAAATGTGGAGCAGAATGTCAGGCTTATAATGAGTACTTTAAAATAATAACTATTATTACTTTCTGGGTGTTTTGAACATTAATATCACCTACCATTGGGAAAGGAAATGTACAGTACCTTTTTTTTAATGTTTCCACAAAAATATCTTTAGCCATAAAGAACTAGTGCTATGCTCCACCATTCGCTCTGCCCAAAATGTGTGAGACCATAGGCCTAATCCCATAGAAATGAGAGATTTCTTCTGGATGTGTTATGTGTTTCCATCTTCTCAAAGGATGCACATCCTGGTTTGCAAGAATGGAAAAAATGCATGTAACTTTTAGTATAAAAGCAAGTATTTATTGCTAACCCTTCAGCAAAATTACTGGCTTAGGAACAAAATAAACAAAGTTGAGAGGCATAAATTTAGCCAACCTGTACAAGGTCACTCAGTCAATTTGTATTTAGCTTCTTCTCAACCTAGTTACTTAAATGCTCATGGCTTGGGGTTGTTCTTTCATGAAATGTGCTTGAACGTTGTCCCGACCTTGCTCATGGAGTTGGAATAAACTCTGAAAATGTCTTCTTTGGTTGAGGTCTGGGCTGCTCATCAGCATTGAGTCGATGCTGACTCATGGTGACACTACAGACCAGGGTAGAACACGCCCGGTGGGGTTCTGAGACCGTCATCTAACTCTTCTTGGGAGCAGAAAGCCCAGTCTTTCTCTGGGGGAACAAAGACCTTGGGTCAAACTGATGACCTTGCAGTTAGCAGGTCAATATGTTAGTTGTCTGAAAGAGCATCATAGGAAGACAGGGAAAAAAAAAAGAAAGCTCAAAAGAAGAGTCTTGAACTAAGTACAACATTCCTAAATTCAAAGGGAAGGGAAGTGCACAAAAAAGTGGACCAAGACAAGAGAGTTGGGGGGAAAGTTGTAAATGAAGAGTCATGATTGACTCTGCGGTGTTGGAAAAAGTGAGTCAGATTTTTTTTCATGCATAGCAATAACATAAGATGATACCTGGTGCGATAGGCAAAGTCAAGGAGCTACATTCTTTATTCCTAAAAATATATAACCAGTTAAAAGAAGGCCATGTAGACAGTACTATTGTGATCTTTGCTCTCTTGTGGAATACAATGTTAAAATAATTAGCACTGAAAGAACAAATAAAATAGCCATGTGCCAATCACTGTTCTAAATACTTCTCATGCGTGGTCATCGCTGCTCTCATTAGCTGTCCTGGAGTCAGCCCCCAATTGATACTAACTCCATTTATGAAAAATCAGGCCCTGGTGCTCCATAGAGTCCACTGAGTTCTCCTGGACAGCATGATCTGATAAAGCTTGTTTAGCATTGCAATAAGCAGCACGGGGCCCATGTCTGAACTCTCTTGTTTCCTTATTGCCATGAGGCAAGGGTATGACATGCCAAATCCTTCTTTGCGTATTCTGCCACCAACTGTTCCTCTCACACTCTACTTCTATTACTGAGTTCAATAATTTGTTGCTATGGCCACAAAAAAGTCACAGACTCAAGTAACAGTTAAGGAGGATTATTAGATAAGTCACCTCAAGTCAAAATCAGCACACAGTAACAATATTACCATTGGTCCACCACAATACCTCTCTTCAGCCAGCATCTTGACTTTTGCCTCCATGGTCAGAAAGACAATTGATGGTACTCATTGTCTAGCTTTCTCATGCATATGATGTGATGCAAATTGCCAGGTGAGTTGGGTGTACACAGTAGATAAGTGCTCAAAATGGCATGTTTGTTCTTTAGCACATTAAAGATGTATTCTGCAGCTGATTTTACCAATACAACTTGATTTCCTGATTAATGCTTCGGTACGGATAGGTTATAGATCCAAGTAACATGAAATTTCTCACATCTTCCATTTTCCTCCATTTCCCATGATCCCTCAGAGATGAAGATGTTTATTTTCTTTGTGTGGAAGGGTAACCCATATTGTATGTATCGCCTTTTTTCTTCATGCATAAGTGCTTTAAGTTCTCTTTCAAGTAAGGTTGTATTACCTGTATATCACAGTTTATGAATAGAGGCTTACTCTAAGCCTGATGCCACATTCTTCTTTACATAGTCTAGCTTCTCAGATTCCTGGCTGAGTGTATCTACTAAATAAGCATGATGGAAGGATGCAATCCTGACACATAATTTCCTTGATTTGAAATCACACAGTAGCCTTTGTTCTGTTCAAATGACTGAGTTTTACAGTGATAAAAGTATTTTGCACACTCTGCTGCCTCTATAAAATGACTCACTTTGCTTTTACTCATAATAGAAGATGGACTTTCACTTGCTCTCATCTTTTCTGAGATCTACTTTAAGAAATATTGATGAGAACACCTAATATTTCACTTATTCTCATCCAGCTTTATAGCATCTAGATGATGTATATACTCCAAAAACTGTACAGTGTTGTCTTCATCTCGATAACTCCCTTTAGCATGATACTCTGGAGTTGCTGATCTAAAGTCCACTGCTCTTATCAAGCTATTGATCTACATTTCAGAATCCACTGAGGTAATATCTTATTAATGAAGCTTAAGTTTCATAGTTAGTATTTTAAATAAGGCCCATTAGACTCAGCATTTAAGTTCCTACATACCATAAACGTGACTGTAAAAGAGATGCTCATGTCAGAACTGTTTTGAATGCATAATGTGACTATGAAATATCTGAACACAGAAAATAAAAATAAACCACAGCTAGAGGTATCAGTAAAATGTTCAGAAGCTCCATGTCGTTAACATAAATCCACAGCTGGATTAAAATGATATATTTATTTAGTTTAAGAGCAAATATTTATTGAATACCTATCATGGAAAGGCAGCGTGCTTGCCACTAGGCATAAAAATATAAATAACACAATCCCTAGCAATTTAGAAGAGAAAACCAATTCGTGGAACTATAATAGTGTATAATATATATAATAATATATGTATAATAGTGTATAAGCTGAGTACAAAACATAGTAGAGGTATGCACAGGGTAAGTTTCCCTCATAGCACTGTCTGATAAGCATTGGAATACTAACCTTGAGGTTAGTAGTTCAAACACACCAGCTGCTCCATAGTATAAGGAAGAGGGTCTTTTCTCCCATAAAGATTTACAGAAATGGAAACCATTTATAGGATTGCTTTGAGTCTAAATCAATTTCATGATAGTAAGCTTGGTTATGCTCAGACTCCAAAGAAAAAAGGGACTAGATCAGAGGTAAAGTGTGAGCTTCTAAGAGATTATAATTCTTGAGCTAAATTCTAAATTTTTTATATCATATGTTATTAAGACAGAGGTACTATAGGTGGATAACTTTTTTAGCAAACAGACATTTATTCTGTCACAGTTTGGAAAGATATAAATTCAAAATCAGGGCATGACTTCTAAGGAAAGGCTTTTTCTGTCTTGGTTCACAATTTAACAGGAATGTCTGTGCCTCCTTTCAGCAGCAGTAGTCCTACATTCCTAAGAGATCTCCATGCACCTTGGTGTCAGTCTCAGGAAGGTTTAGTGGTTTCATAGCATAGAAAAACTGTGGGTCCAAAGGATATGCTCCACTCCTAGTTCATTTTAGTAATAGCAGGTCCTTCTGATCTCTGCTCACTTGTTTTATCACTTTTATACCTCAAGAGATTGACTAAAATCATAGCCTAACACTATAGACTGCATCATGCTTCATTAACTTAATTGCCATGACTTCTGTTTCGTTAATATTCTAGAGAGCAGGATATACAACACAGAGGATAATAACAGAAGATCACAACATAGAAGTGTGTTAGTCCAGGTAGACTACAGAGACAAATTCATAAACACACATATGTATATAAGAAAGAGGTCTATATAGAAGAAGAATGGAACATTGAGAAAGCATCCCAACCCAAGCCCACATGTCCAATATTAGCTCATATGTCCAATACCAGTTTCTAAAGTCTTCAGATTCACAAGGTACATGCAATGATGCCAGGACAATCACCACTCAGTGGGTGCAGAGTCTTGCATACCCAGTGGTGGTAGAAATGTCTCAGCACTGGCAGGAGCTTCCCCGTGGCTTCTCAGGCCCCAGAGATGTGGTTCCATCAGAACAGAACCATGTGGCTTCTCCTTTCAGATGTCTCGCAGGGAGTCAACCCCGCGTCCCTTCAGTAGAGCATATCTAAGCAACTGAGCTGAAAAGAAATAGTGTTTCCTGCCTCTAAAAAGGAAGTACATTTCCCAAAATTCTCAGGAGCCAGCCATGCCCACACAGAAGTCTCAATGGCTATCTCCAGATTGACAAGCTAGACTCCATCCCTACACTCTTAAACAAATTGGCACTGGAGTGCATGACTGCCACAGGAGGATAATTACATAATATTGAAAAATCATACCCTAGCCAAGCCGATCCATATATACAGGCAGCACATTTCAATCCATAACAAATGGTAAGGAAATCCCAATGAAGAAAAGCAAAAAAGGGCATACAAAGACAGGAGGAAAAATGTAAACAAATGCACAGCAGGCAAGCCGCTGTTTTAGATAAGTGGATAGATGGCAATAGAAGAGAGGAAAGATGCCATGGTTAGCATGTCTGTGAGAAAAATAAGTGTATCTGGCAAACAATGAGTTTTGATGGGGTAGTGGGCGATAAGTTGAGCTACTAACTACATGGGCTGCAGTTCTTTTTTTTTGTATTTAATTCTCATTTTTATTTATTTTGGGGGGGTTTTTTTCAATCATTTTATTAGGGGCTCATACATTGTTTTTCACAATATATAAATAAGCATACTCGTCAAGCACCCTCACATATCCACTTCTATTATTGTTCTCCAATCGTCCACCTTTTTCCCTTTAGCCCCTAGTATCGGTTTATCCATTCCTTCCTCTCTTCCCCTGGTCTCTCCTCCCCTCCAACCCTCAATACTTTATACATTGTTATTGTTTTGTCATATCGTACACTGCCCGACCTCTCCCCCAACCCACTCCTTTGATGCCCGTC
>PVJH01020544.1:0-40531 GCA_004026705.1 Nesogale talazaci | reverse complement strand
GCTCACCCAGCTGAGGTCCCATATGGGGCCTTTCCAATGCAGCATCTGGAGCACGACATGCACCCTGAAGATACAGGATTCAGTGACCCTGTGTTCTATGGCACAAGGCTTGGGTTGGTCTGCGATGCAGCCAGACATCCTAGGTTAATTTTGCCCTCATGCTGCTCACCACTAAAGACCCTCTCCATCGAATGATCCTAAGAGCATCCCCAGTCTCTCTTCCCCCAACCTTGTGGTCAACTCTCCCTCACCTTCACCCTGTACACATGCACTCGTTTGTCAAAGCCTGGCCATTCTCTCTCCCTTCTGCTGCACTGCCTCTCCCATCAGCAAGCCTCATCCCTCTGAAAGGGCTGTCTTCTTCTCTGGGGGACCTCATCCTGGGTCCTTATGGCTATCACTCAGCAGAGAGCATACACCCCTCTCCCCTGACCATTTGATCCCAGCTGTCATGAGGTGCTCTCTGGCCAATGGACCTACGCTATACTTACCAGAAGCAGAGCTCGTTACCGGGCTGTTTTGTCCCTCGTCAGAAGAATGGATCATCTACAAACTTGTGTTTGTGCCTGTTTGGTTTGTTCCTACTGCAGTGGACCCAATACCGTATCTATCCTTTTGTGCTTGACTAACTTCACTCAGCACAATGTCTTCCATATTCCTCCATGACTCGAGGCTTATCAAGGTTTCTTCCCTGATTATAGGGATGTGTAGTTTTCTGCTGTGTGTATGTACCAGTTTTTTAATCCACTTTCTATTTATGGGCATTTAGGCTGTCCCAGCTTCTTGCAATTGTGCACTGTGCTATGATGAATATGGGGGAGCAAATATCTGTTCATGATCTGTTTCTTTTCTTTGGGTAGATGCCCAGAAATGGCATTGTTGGATCTTATAGTAGTTGTTTCCATCTGTGTTTGTTATTACCATATATTTTTCATCTTTCACATACTGAGTTTCTTTTGTAATTTCTGGTAGCCCTAGTTTTGTCCCAATTTTCTCATTGATGACCCTGATAGCTTTGGATTTTACATTTAGGTCTTTGAACTAAGTGTTTGTTTTTGTGCATGGAGTGAGATGTGGGTCGTGTTTCATTCTTCTGCATGTGGGTATCTTTCTTTTCCAACACCATTTATTGAAGAGGGCATCCGCTTCCCATTTAATGTTTTCTTGGGCATTTGTCAAAAATCAGTTGCCTGTATGCTGATGTTCTTATTTCTAGGTTTTCCATCCTAATCCCTTGTTCTTAGACTCTATCATTATATCAATACCAAGTGTGGGAACAGGTCCAGCATGTGGGGAAGTGAGGGCAATGGAGTCAACCAATAGTGCACACAGACCCCGGAGAATGGCTTGCTGGCACAGATCTAACTCTATTATAGCTTTTGCAAAGCTTGTATTTGTTTCACTGACCAATCAGATAGCTTCTTTCAAATACTTCCTGGTTTCCAAACACATCCTTATAAGATTACAGATTTGCAACATGAAAAATGATAGGCCCACACTGTGGGCTATGTAAATTAGGTGTTTTTGACTGAGGTATGTAAATGAGATATATCTGTCTGAGTCAGTCCAGCCAATTGTCTTACAAGACTATTTCGTCCAATCACATTACAGGATCAACCATCCAATTGTATTGTAGGACACTGTCGTCCAATTGTATTACAGGATCTCACTGGCCAATTACATTGTATGATCTTAGCTGTGCTATGGGGAAGCTAGAAGCATTCTAATAGGCTGAGTTTCAGAGGTTTAAAGTGGAAGGTTATCAAGGTGAGCTGGCCTAGAGTCTTATTGCCTCAAGACTTAAATTCTTTTCAGGAGTCATGTAAACATGGAATAGCAGGAGACTTGGAAACATGGGTTTAAGCTCCAGGAGTCACAGCAACATCCTGTGCTTTCTACGTCTCACCCCCCAGATTCACAGGTCCTGCCAAGAATGGCCCCACAACCTAGATGTTTGACTGTGGTTGTATAATAGATTCTGAAGTTAGTTAGTGCAAGGAAACCTACTTTGTTCTTCTTGAGGAGTTCTTTGCCTATTCTGTACTTTTTCCTTTTCCATTTGAAGTAACCAGTTTTTCCATTTCTTTGAAGAATGATGCTGGAATTTGGATCAGGATTGCACTGAATTTAGATTGCTTTAAGGTAATACTGATATTTTTACAATAAAGAGTCTTCCAATCCATGAGCATGAAATATGTTTCCATTTGAATAGATCTCTTTTGGCTTCTTGTAGTAATGTTCTGTTGTTTTCTTTGAACATATTTTTAAAATTGTTTTTGTTAGGTTTATTCCTAGATATTTCAGCTTTTTCATGACTATTGTGAATGGTACTGATACCTTGGTATCTTTTCTGTACTTCCATCACTGCTATGTAGGAATTCAATTGATTTCTGTTTGTTAATCTTAGGAAACTTCTTTTTAATTGAGTCAGAGTTGTGACCTGAGTAAAAGTGTTACATTCTACCCTAGTCTTATCTGATTATGGAGGCTTACAACTGACTAGGTTGCAATTGATTGACTGTGATTTCTTTGGCAAGGGGGTCAAGAGAGATTGCTGCTTTTAGATGCCACTGAGTTGGGGCCCACTTAACGCTACCCTAGGCATGACAGAAGGAAACACTGCCTGATTTTGCAAATCCTCTAAATTGTTCTTATTTTTTGATGCTTGAGGCCATATTTGCAGCTACTGCGTTAATACATCTTGTTGAAGATCTTCCTCCTTTTCACTGTTCCCTCTCTTTTACTTAGCATGATGTCCTTCTTCAGGGACTGGTCTCTCCTGGCATTATGTCCAAAGTACATGAAGTAAAATTTCACTATACTTGCTTCTTAGGAACATTTGGATATTACTTTTCCCAAGACAGATTGATTGGTTCTTTTGGCAGTCCATGACGTTTTCAAAATTCTTCACCAACACCATAATTGAAACATATCAGTTCTTCTGTTTTCCTTATACAGTGTCCAACCTTCACATACATATGAAACAATGGAAAATACCTTGGCTTGGGTCAGGCACACCTTAGACCTCAAATTAACATCTTTGCTTTTCAACACTTGAAAAAGGACTTGTGCATTACATTTACCCACTATATTGTGTCCTTTGATTTCTTGGTTTCTTCTTCCAGGATCATTGATTGTGGATTTAAGCAAGATGAAATCCTTGATACATCTAATCTTTTCTCTGCTTATCATGATGTTATCTATTCATTCAGTTGTGAGGCTTTTGGTCTTCTTGACATTGAGTTGTAATCAATACTGAAGGCTGCATTCCTTGATCTTCAGCAGTAAGTGCTTCAAGTACTCTTCACTTTCAGCAAGCAATGTTGTGTCATCTGTATGTCACAGGCTATTAAACCTACTTCCAATTCTGATGCCACATCTGTTTTCACATAATCCACTTTTAAAATTGTTTCCTCAGCATATTGATAAAATAAATATAGTGAGAATATGTCACAAACACACACACACTCCATTCCTGATTTTAAATGATGTAGTATGCCCTTATTTTCATTTCATGATTGTTTTTTGACCCATGTGAAAGTCCCCCAACACAGCAATGAAGTGTTCTGAGATACCCATTTTTCTCAAGGATTTCCATGGTTGGTTATTACTGATGTGGTCAAATATCTTGGCATGGCCAATAAAGCACAAGTAAGCATCTTTCAATTATTTTCAGCTTTCAGCCAAGGTAATATTTCACATTCGCAATGATACTCCTTTGCTTTTATATCAGTCCTCTGGATTCAGACTAGTCCTCTGTCAGCTCACTGTCAATGTGCTGCTCCAACAATTGTTGGATGATTTTTCAAGAAAAATATTTGCATGTGATATCAATGATATTGTTTGATGTGAACATTCTATTGCGTCATCTTTCTTTAAGTGGGCATAAATATGGACCTCTATCGGTCAATTGTCCAAGTAGTTGTCTTTTAAATTTTCTGGCATAGATGCTTCATCAGGTTGTTGAAACATCTTTATTGCTATTTCACCAGCTCTTGATGTCTTGTTTTTGCCTAATGCTTTCAGTGTAGCTTGAACTTCTTCCTTAAGCACCATTTGTTCTTGCTCATTTGCTACAACCTGAAATAGTAGGTTGGCAACTAGTTTGGGCGTTATTTTGTTTGTTTTGTATACGGACTCTATGTAATCCTTCCATTTTCTTTTGATGCTGCCTGCATCATTCAATATTTTGCCCAAAGAATCTTTCAATATTGCAATGAAAGGTTTAAATTTTTTCTTGAATTCTTTCAGTTTAAATATGGTGAATATGTTATTTATATTTGGTTTTCTAATTTGTGGTCTTTGCCTATTTCATTATGAAATTTTACTTTTTCTTCTCCAGCTACCTTTTGAAAACTCCTGCTCAGCTCTTTGACGCCATCATGTCTTCTATTTGCCTTAGCTACTCCACCATTAACAGCAAGTTTCAAAGTCTCTTCTGTTATTCACTTTGTTTTTTCCCTTCTTTACTGTCTTTTTAATTACCTTTTACTTTCTTCATGAATGATGGTCTTAATGTTTGCCTCCAGTGCATTGGGTCTTCTGTCATGAGTGTTCAATGTGCCAAATCTTTTCTTAAAATTCAGGTGGGATAGATTTAAGGTCATATTCTGGCTCCTGTAGACTTGTTTTCATTTTCTTTTGCTTCAACCTGAACCGGCATATGAGTAATTGATGGTATTTTCCATAGTCAGCCCCTGGTCTTATTTTAGCTCCTGATATTGGGTTTCTCCAACCTCTCTTCCTGTAGATATAGTCAATTCAATTTCTGTGTATCCCATCTGGGGAAGTTCCTGTAGAGTTTCCATTTATGTTATTGAAACAAGGTATTTTTTTTGGGGGGGGGCATCACTGTCCTCTGGTGGGAGTGGGAGGCACGGCCTTAATTCTGGAGAACTGTTGCTGGATTTGAACTGCCAAGCCAGTGGGCCGCAGTCCCGAACTCAACCACTATGCCACTGAGGCTCAGCACTAGGTATTTTCTATGAGCAAGCTGTTATTCTTGCAAAAATCTTTAAATAATTGTTCAGCTTCATTTTTTAAAATCCATCTTATTTTTTTAATCATTTTATTGGGGGCTCATACAACTCTTATCACAAGCCATATATACATCTACTGTCTATAAAGCACATTTGTACATTTTTCCCCTCATCATTCTCAAAACATTTGCTTTCTACTTAGGGCCTTGGTATCAGCTCCTCATTTTTCCCTTTTCTCTCTGCTCCCCACTCCCTCATGAATATTTGATAATTTATAAATTATTATTTTGTCATATATTACACTGTTTGATGTCTCCCTTCACCTGCGTTCCTGCTGTCAGCTTCTTTCAGCAAGTCCATATTTTCTAACTGTTGTCAGCTTCTGTCAGCAAGTCCATATTTTCCAACTGTTGTTTTTGACTGTTTCCAATTTTTTCAATTGTCAATAATTATGAATACATCTCGATAGCATGTTTTGTCAATTTCAGACTGAAGACATTGGTAAAATTCTTCAATTTCTTCATCACTAGCCTTAATGGTTCATGTACAAGTTCATATGATTGTTGTATTGGCTGAATTTTCTTGAATTTAGATATAGTTCTACCACAGACAGAATTATACTTCAAGACAGACCTTGAAATGCCCTTTTTGATGATGGATTCAATCGAATTCTACTGTATTGTGTCATTTCTAGCATAGTAAACCATAGGACTTTCTTTTAAAAATTATTATTAATTGGGAGTTGATAAGTATATATCATTTCATAGTTCAATCACCTCAAAATGATTTGTACAATTGCTACCATAATCAGTTTCTAAACCTTTTTTCTGGACTCACTGACATCATCTACCTCTTACCCCCTACCCCATTGCTACTGTACCCCCATCCCAACTGAAATCCTTATTCTACTTCTTGCTGTCCTTAAACATTCATCAATCCTGGGATTTATATTCTGAAACACAGAAAACATATAATACAATTTCATGACACAACACCTCTAAGATACACCCCAATATGAACAAAATAAAACAAAAATATAGAAAATGTTGAAAACCAGATCAGCTCTAGCACTTATCAAAGATGGGAACCAACTGACAAAGTTTTAAATTTCAAGTCATATTTATGCTTTGATTTTCATACTCATGTCTCCAAAGCACTATGTTAAGTAAGCGCTTTGCTCTCATTCTTCAATTTTAGATAAAGGCAGTTGGTTGGAGGATTATTTAGGTCCTGAGCAGTCCCACAACTGAATCTTTGGCTCCCTGTGCCATTCATTACCTTCTGCACATCGGATTCTTGCTATTTCGTCTCTGATACTGAACTGCCCTTTGATTTTGGACTATATGGTTTGCAATTCTTCGGTGACCGATGCTGGTGTGCTTCTTACATATGGACTTAGTTGAAATCTCAGTTAGAAGGCTATTTGTTTGGAGACCAGCCTTTAAGACGCCAGGCACGATATTATCTGATAACTGGGCACCATCTAAGTTATTCACTATGTTTTGCTAGAGCACTGTATCTTCTGTGTTCTCTTCCTAAGGTTGAGTGTTGAGTAGGAGCATGATATAAGAACTAAACTTGCTTCAGTTGGAGCTAGGATTTAGTATAAGTCCAAAACTCATTCCTGGATATAGTCTTGTTTATTTTTAATCTGACTTTGGCTTCCTTCAAAAACCTCTCTGTTACTTTATTACCAATATAGTAAACCATAGGATTTTCTGATTCAAAATGGCTAATACCAGTTTATTTTGGTTCACGAATACCAAGAATATTGACCTTTATGCATCCCATTTCGTTTTTGACAACTTTCAATATTTCTTAGATTCACACTTCACACATTCAAAGCTCTGACTACTGGTAGATTACTTTTAAAATTAATATTAAATAAACTTATTGGGGACTTCTTACATCTTGCAGCCATTTCTTCTCAACAAATGAATGTCTTGCAGACTTTGCATCATTACAGTTAACTAGATTTTGAGAATGGTAACATAAGCAATTTAAATGTTGCAACATAATGCTAACACTAAGACGCCAAAATACTTAAAAATAGAAAAATAAAAAGGAAAGATTGATGGTTTTAAGTACATTGTCATTGTAGGTACATGTGGTAGCATATTTGAACATGTGCTATGGAGAAATATAAAGCAGGGAAGTGGAGGAGACACAGTGATGAGAGGGCTATGGTTTTCTAAAATTTAATTTATTTATATTTTAATAATTTTATTGGGGGCTCTTATGCTATTATAACATTCCATACATCATCTGCATCAAGCACATTTGCACACATGTTGCCACATTAATTTCCAAACATTTTCCACTGGAGTCCTTGGTGTAGGCTCCCTTCCCCCCTTTTTTAAATGAATCATTTTATTGGGTATTCATACACCTCCCCTCATGATCCATACATGCATCAATTGTATGCAGGTGATATTTGCACACTTGTTGCCATCATTGCTCTCAAAACATCTTCCCTCCACTTAGGTCCTTAGTACTACCTCCTCATATTTCCCTTCTCTACCCCCTCCCCCACGAACCCTTAATCATTTACAAATTGTTATTGCTTTTTCATTCGTACACTGTCTAATATGTCCCTTCACTCTACCCTGTTGGCTGTGCCCCAGAAAGGAGGTTATATGTAGATCCCTGAAATTGGTTCCCCCGTTCTACTCCACCATCCCTCCACTCTCCCACTACCACCACTCCCATCACTAGTCCTGAGAGAACATTTATCTTAAATTCCCCATATTTCTGGCTCCAGTGTACATCCCCTGTTCTAGCCAGACTTGTCTGGTACAACTGGGAGCATGATAGTGGATGGAAGGAAGCATTTGAGAACTAGAGGACAGTTGCATACTTCATTGTTACTACACTGTACTTTACATGGCTCATCTTCTCCCTGCAACCCTTCTATAAGAGGAAGTCGTTTCACCTATTAATGGGCTTTGGGTCACCAATCTGTACTCCCCCTATTTATAATGATGTGATTTTTGTTCTTTGATGCCTGACTTTGGATCCCTTCACCTTGTGGTCACACAGACTAGTGTGCTTCTTCCATGTGGGTTTTGTTGCTTCTGAGCTGGATGGCCATTTGTTTACTCAAGCCTTTAAAACCTCAGACACCATATCTTTTGATAACCAGGCACCATCAGCTTTCTTCACCACTTTTGCTTATGCACACATTTGTTTTCAGTGATGGTGTTGGGAAGGTGAGCATCGTGGAATGCCAGTTTAATGGAATAAAGTGTTCTTGTACTAAGGAAGTACCTGAGTGGAGGTCCAATGCCCATCTGCTGTCAGGCTATGATTTTTTAGAGAGAATAGTTATGGAGGGCCTTCTTGAGGTGATATATGGCTAAAGGCATGAAGAAGTAGGGAACGGATCTTTTGATGTTGAAAGGAGTATGTTCTAGACAAACACAACAGCAAGTACAAAATCTTTGGAACTTGAACATACTGGGTAAGTACAAGGAACTGCAAGAAAGTTAACATGATCTGGAAGAACGAAATGTAAATCTCGGAGATTTGCTCAGAGAGGTAAGGGGAGTCAGACTAGAGAAGATGGTATAGGCCAAGGTCTGTGACATCTACTGGGAGTCATCCAGAGAGCCATTGAATATGTTGAGCAGAAATGAGGAGCAATTTGCTTGTGGATGGATGAATTTTTCTTGCTGTTGTGATGTGTGATGGAAATATTTTTCAGGAGTAGAAGAGGGATGTCATCAGAGCAATTTGAGGAGAAAGATAAAAGTAGTCTGAATCTTCAGAGTGGTACCACAAGAACTATGAAGTGATGGAATTCACAATGCATTTTAAAAGATAGAGTCAATGGAATTTCCTGATAGATTAGTTGGTTAGATTTTTGAAAGATTTATGGGTAATGACCAAAACATTGTCACTGGAAGGATAACAGTGCCATTAACTAGATAGGAAGACTGAGGTGGAGAATATATTTTAGATATGGATAGGAGTTCATTACTGGATATGTTAAATTTGAGGTATCAGTCTAGCAAAGGAAAGATAATCTGTGTTATTTGAGTTCAGGTGAGAGGTTTGAGTTGGAGGTATAAATTTGGAAATTGACATTATTTAGAGGATAATTGAAGCCCCAAAGTTGAATCAGGGTGTATAGAAAGGAGAACTGGAAGTCTTCTCTGAAGAAGTGATGTTCAGAAGATATTTGAAAAATTAGTACGTTATTTGCGTGCAGGGTCAGATGAAGAACTTTCTCACAACAATGGCACTTGTGAGAGGAGCTCATTTTCTCATGAAAACCATGGCAAGAAACCTACTCATAAAGATTCTTTATATTTGACCATATTTTTTGGTAACAAAGTAGTTTTCTTTAATAATTCTATGAGCTTTCAAATGAAATAGTAAAAGTAAAAGAGAGGCTAGAATATTTTCTCAAAGGCCCCAAAAGTCTCAAACAGAAATGAGATTTGGTTCTTATCCTTGAAATCCCATGACTGAAGCAGCAGAGACTGTCACAAACATAGTGAACATGGTTCCAATAGGGCTACGCAGCACATTTTGTGTACCTCACTAGGAACCAAGGCATCCTGGAAATATAATGTGTGCACCTCCTGGCCATTAGTAGTGGTTGTCATTATTAATTGCAGTAGGGTCCTTTTGACTAATGGTGACCACATGTTTGCAGAGTCGAACTGCCCATGGGCTTTTCATGCTGTAATTATTGTGAGAGGGGTAAGAGTTCAGTAGTTGCTGGAAGCTTTGAGCAGTACAGTCAGAGTGCCTAGGTATGATTCTCCAAGTTTCCAAATAACAGCTGTATATGCTTAAGGAGACTGAAAAAAATCTATGCATTTGATCTATGGTGTTGCCAAAGAATATTGAAAATACCAGGGACTGCCAACAGAACAAAACAGTTATGCTTTGGAAGAAATACAGACAGCATGCTCCTTAGGGGCCAGGAAGGTAAGACTTTGTCTTACATACTTTGGTTATGTTGTCAGGAGAGACAGAATATTATGCTAAAGAAGGATATTATGCTTGGTAAAGGAGGGGGTAGAGAAAAAAGAAAAACTTTGACAAAATAGATTGACACAGTGGCTGAAACAATGGGCTTAAATAGAGGCAAAATGGTGAGGAAGGGGCAGGCCTGGGTAGTGTTTCGTTCAGTTGTACACAGGGTAGATGTGAATTGGAACTGACCCAAGAGCACCTAACAAGAGCAGCTTCTTCCTTACCAAATAAACCTTCTAAGGTTTGCCATGAGAATAGTATAATTTACTGAATGTGCATAGTAGACATTCCTCAAATCATTGTCAGGAATAACTATGAGATTCATTTTTTTTTTTTGTGGCATCACTGCCCTGGTGGGAGTAGGAAGCTCAGCCTTGCTCCTGGAGAGCTGCTGCTGGATTTGAACCATCAACTCTGTGGGCTGTAGTCCTGCACACAACCACTACGCCACCAGGGGTCAGCCTCAGATTCATTTTTTTAGCACACATTCAGAAGTACTCAAATGTGCTCATCATTGAGAAAAAAAGACCAGGCTGGACAATAAAGTGCCCACTTGATGTGTTTGCCATTTATCTTTACATAGAATTTCAAATAGTGGTGACTTAGATTGAAAAATAATCACAGATGTTTTATACATTCTTTACTAATGGAAAAGTGTTATATGTCTAATATCTTACTTAACTTATACCACTTTGTGTGCAAGATAGACTTTATTCTGTTTTATAGATTGGGATACTGAGGCATGTAGTCTTGACTAAAGGCACACATTTAGTGTGTGGTAGTTTCAAGATTTGAAAGAAGTTGCCATTTTCCAAGTTCTTAAACCAGCATCCCAGCTTTCTCTTAACACAGAATTTGTGTCCTAGTAACTCACACTTTGCTCACTGCTATTAAAGGAATGCCTAAATATAGCAACCCACTTTTGAAAAGACTGGACTTGATGGTGTCAGTTATTGTTGAGTTGGTCCAAATCCCAGTGACCTCAGGTACAGTACACTACTAGTTCTGTACCATCCTGCACAATCATTGTGATCGTTGAGCCCATTGCTGTAGCCACTGTGCCCATCCATTTTTTTTTTTGTGTGGACATCACTGCCTCTGGTGGTCGTGGGCACTACCCAGCCGCCGCTGGCTTTGAACCGCCAAGCCTGCGGGCCGCAGTTCCACACTCAACCACTTACGCCACCGGGGCTCAACCCATTGTGCCCATCCATTTATTTGGTCTCTTTCCCTCTACTCTACCAAGCATAATATCCTGCCCATGATGGGTCATTCACAACATGGTCAAAGTATATGAGATAAAGTCTTGCTATCCTTGCTTCTAAGGAACATTTTGACTAGACTTCCTCAAAGACAATTTGTTAATTTTTCTGGAAGCCCAACTATGTTCACTCTGCTTCACCAACAACATGATTCAAAGGCACACATCTTTCTACAGCATTCCTTATTCATTGTCCAGTTTTTGCATTCAGGAGGCAATTAAAATATTCTGGTTTTGGTACATGCTCCTTAGTTTTCAAAGTGACATGGTTTACTATTTCACCTTTTTTTTTTAAACAAAGATTTTATTGGCACATAATCCATATAACATGCAATTCAACAGTTGAGTGCTATGATCATTACCACAGACAATTTTAGAACATTTTCTTCTTTCTTGTTCTTGTTTTTATTAACTCCCTATTCACCCCAACTTCCTCTGCCATACCACCAAGAAACTATTAGTTCAGTTATTATCTCTAACAATGTATCTATACTAGATTTTGTATACAGAAAAACATGCAAAATCAATAATAAGAGATGAAAGCAAAAACATACCAAAAAACCTAACAGCAATAATAAAATAAAGCAGAGGCAACCCTCAATAGAATAGGAAGTAGAAAAGATTTAAAAACCTGGACCAAATTTAAAATGGGTAAAAAGAGAAATCAAATGACAAGTTGTTAAATCACTGCATTTTCAATGATTCACTTTGCAATGTTCTCTGCAAGACCTCTTCATATTCCTCATCCTTGGGCAAAGGGGACACCCTTGCATTCTCTCCACCCCACGCTCTCTCTACCCCTCCAGCAGCAACCACTGGGCTGAAGGGCCTCAATCATCTTGGTCTCCCCACATCCCCAGCTCTCCTCTCCACTAGTAAACCCTCTCCAATCCATCTGGATTTGTGGGGTAGAGTTGTGACCATGATGGTTGGGGGAGAGGAAGGCTTCAGGAACTAGAGGAAATTTGTATGCATCATCACTGCCCGGCTGCCCCTTGACTGGTCTGTCTCCTTCCCGTGACTCCCTATTTCACCTTTTAAGGAGGTATGTTAGGGTTCTCTAGAGACACAAAACCAACACACTTATGAATATATATATATATATATAATATATATATATATATATATATATATATATATATATATATATCAGCTGACCTTCATTGGAGTCTGGGTCACTAGATGTCTTGTCAGGATCGGGTCCCTATAATTTATCATTTACTTTAATCACAGGACATGGTAGATGTCCTAGATTCCAGACATATTCTTCTTTACCTCCATTATGTAACACAAGCACAATTTCTCCTTGGTAATCAATCACATTACTCAGCGACCTGCTGACCCAAAGGCGTGAGAAATGTAAAGTGGCCAGGGGGCATTCTCAGCTGCCAGCTCCTTCTTTTGGGACCAGGACACTCAGCTTGAAGTGCATACAGTTACTGAGACAGGAAGCAAAAAATACTGCAAGTAGGTCACTAGGAGTAATAGTGAGTGGTGTTACACCAGCTTCCACCCCTTGGTTCCTGGATCCATGAGTTCTGCCTATTGGAGACACAGCACCATATATTGGCTGCTAGCTTAGAGTGTGTACAACTTCCTGGAGGACAGCACCCCAGTCCCTCAACTTGTTGCCACCTAGTTGGTGCCGTAGTTGTATCTTTAGGAGGCCATTCATCATTCTACCAAGCCTGTTGCTTCAGGATGATGAGGAACATGATACAGCCAGGGGATTCCATGGATATGGGGCCATTGCCACACACTGTTTGCTGTGAAGTGAGTTCCTTGTTCTCAAGCAATGTTATGTGGGATGCCATGCCAGTGGATGAGGCATTCTGTAGTACAATTGGTAGTTTGGCCAGAAGCATTGCATGCAGGTATGTTAGACAGAGTTCTTTAGAGAAACACAACGGAAATGCTAATAATTTTTTTATATATTTATGTGGCTGTCATGTGCTTATGTTAATTTCATGATTGAGATGTAGGGGTGGAGTCTAGCCTGTTAATCAAGAGATAGCCACTGAGTAGCTGTGGCAGTCATGTGCTTATGTTAATTTTATAATTGAAATGTAGGGGTGGAGTCTGGCCTGTTGATCTGGAGAAAGCCATTGAGTAGCCGATGAGGCCTCCATGTGGGCATGACTTTCACCAGATTCCAGCGAAATCTCGCGATATTTCCCTCGTGAAGATGAGAAGCTATCTTCCCCAGTTGTTGGGAGTTAGTTTCAGAGATGACTAACCACAGGCAACACAGAATGGTGGTGGCTGGGAGGCTGGAGTAGCCAGCGGAGAGACCACATAGCTTTGCCCTGATGAATACAGACCTCTGAAGCTGGAATGGCAATGCTCTTGATGGACCTGAGCCCTGGAAGCGAGGAGCCATGGGGAGACCCCTGCCAGTGCCAGAATTCTGCACCCACTGACCTGTGACTTCCTCAGTCGGAAGCAGGCATTATAGACTGATTGCAGGTATATGGGTTAATACCGGACTTATGACATTGAACTGGACTGGGCTTGGATGCTTTCTCCATGTCCCATTCCTTTGGTATATAAACCTTTTCCTTATACCTAAATGCATGTCTCTATAATTTGTTCCTCTAGTCTACCTGGACTAACTCAGTAGCCAATGAGGCCTCTGTGTGGGCATGGCTTTCTCCTGAGATTTCTGGGAAATCTTGCTATATTTCCCTTGTGAAGATGAGAAGCTATCTTCCCCAGTTGTTGGGAGTTAGTTTCAGAGATGATGAATCATGGACAAGACAAGATGGCCGCGTCTGAGAAGCCAGAGGACAAGCCACATGGCTTTGCCCTCATGGGGCCAAATCTCTGAAGCTGGAGAAGCCACATGGGGGCCCTTTCCAGTGATGAGTTGCTTCTGCCACCACTTGATGCTATTGATGGACCTTGAGCCCTGGAAGTGCAGAGTCATGGGGAGGCCACTGCCAATTCTGTTATTCTGCACCCACTGGCCTATGACTTTGTGAGTCAGAAGAAGACATTATAGATTGCTATACAGCATATGGACTAATATCGAACTTATGACTTTGACCTGGACTGGGTTGGGATTCTCTCTCAGTGTTCCATTCCTTTTGTATATAAACCTTTTTCTTATATCCATATGCCTGTCTATGAAATTTCTTCCTCTAGTCTATCTGGACTAACACAATTTATATAGACAGATAGCATAGAAGTAGGCAATTAATCTATAAAGCAATACAAATGGCTCAATGCAAATAACTCCCATGAGACAGCTGTGAGATACTGGCAGTCCTTAAAGTCTTAAGGGCCACTGAGGAGTCCTCTGTAGAGCAATTCAGGCTATCCAGCCACAGGCTGCAAACAGCCAGCCAATGGTAGGAGATCACCAACAGCCAGCCAGATGACAGAGTTTGACAGTTCCCAGCTTAAGAGATGTATATTTCAGTAGTGTGGAGAAGCAGGTCTTGAAAGAAGCGCAAATTGTAGCAACACAGTCCACGGGTTAGGCGTCCCACAGGTAGTGTAGCTGGCAAATTGTGGAAGAGCACAAGCTAAGGTAGCTGCACACTGGTCCGATCATCAGAGAGTAAGAGACAATAAAGGAGACACTCACTGAGCCTTTACCTCTCCACTTTCAATTAATCCCACATGTGTTCATTGGCTATATCGGCACAATAAACGTTAATTAACTCAATCCACCCCATGCCAACTTGGTACCTGTACACAATTCATTAGCCATATATAGTTTCAGACATTAATAGAACTACACTTAGACTTAACATCAAACATCTATCATGTATGAAGATGAAAACTCATTGAGTGCAATTTTATCTGCACACATGGACGTCTTTTCAGCCTTAGTGAGTGGAAGTCCATGTTGTGCCCATACAAAACCTTTATCCCTGTCACCATGTCGACTTTGTTCATATGCCCTTTGGGCAATAACAGGAGTGGCAGAAGAATGAGGAGAATCAGTTTCCATACTGCGTATCATCTTATCCACTTGATTGTTAAAGTCTTCTTTTCCAGAGGTAACCCTTTGGTGAGCATTCATATGAGACCTGATTGCCTTTATTTTTTTGGCTTAGTCAGAGAAGTCCATCCACATACCACTTCCCCATACTCCTTGTCACCAATTTTTCAATCATGTTCCTTCCAATTCCCTGAGCATCCAGCCAAGTCATTACCTACAGCCCATGATTCAGTATACAGTCTCACATCTGGTCATATTTCCTTGCAGGCAAACTGAACTGCCAGGTGCACTGCTCGAAGTTCTGCCCATTGGGTGGATTTTCCTTCACCACTGTCCTTTCAGGAGATTTTTGAAAGGGGCTGTAGTGCTGCTGCTGCTGCCCAATTACGAGTGGCACCTGCCTATCATACAGAGCCATCCATCCACCAACCATGACTTTTCTGTTCTTTAGTTATCATAAGGAAGTCCCCAGGAGGCCATAGGTGCAGAGTGGGAGAAGAAAGGTAATGTTATAGGAGTGGGAACTGTGGGTGTTTGGGTCATATCTTCATGCAGTTTACTTGTACCTTCAGTTCCTGCTTTGGCCTGATCTCATATATACCACTTCCATTTAACAATTGATTGTTGCTACAAACATCCAACTTTATGACTCTTAGGGTCAGACAACACCCAGATCATGATGGGTAGCTGAGGCCTCATGGTGACTTCATGGCCCATGGTGAGGCATTCAGTCTCCACCAAGACCCAGTAATAGACCAATAGCTGTATTTCAAAGGGGGGTGGGGTGGCGGGGAGGTAGTTCTATGCAGAGGATGACAAGACTCTACTCCAAAATCCAATGGTCTATGCCAGGGGTCCTTAAACTTTTTAAACAAGGGGCCAGTTCACTGTACCTCAGACAATTGGAGAGCTGGACTATAGTTAAAATGAAACAAAAACAAAACAAAAACTATGAAACCAATTCACTCTGGGCGCGGGATGAATTAGCTGCTAAGCTGCTAAGCAAAAACACTCCGTGGGTGGGATTAATGCCCTTGGTGGACTGCATGTTACCTGTGGCCTCTAGTTTGAGAACCCCTGGTCTACACTGAGATTCACCAATAGGGACCTGACAAAGTTTCCACACTGCATCTCTATCTACAACTGATACCTTGTACCATTGGGTCACCTGGATCATATGGACCCAGTGGCAAAGCAGCTTGCAGGCAGCCCGACCCTGTTTAGAGCCTTTTTTTTTGTTTTGGGAACCACTCAAAATTGGAGGCCTTTTGTGTCACTTGCTAGATAGGTCAAAGTAAAACTCCCAAGTTAAGGATATTTTTCCTCCAAAATTCATAGAGGCCCACTAGGTGCTAGGCCTCCTGTTTAGCTGTTTGAGGGGGTAAATAAAATAGCTTATTCTTCACTTTAGTAGAAATGTCTCAACATGCTCCACACAACTGAACCTCTAAATATTTTATTGAGGTAGAGGGTTCCTGAATCTTCCTTGGGTTAATCTCTCAACCTTTTGTATGCAGATGTTGTATCAATGATTCTACAATCTTTGATAAATCCTTCTTTTTTAAAATTAAAAATTTTTTTAGATAAATCCTTCTAAATGGGTCCAATCAGCATAATGCCAACAATAAGATGTACTAGTGTGACATTTTTCAGATGAGACAGGCAATCAAGTTTCCTCTGCACTAAATTATGACATAGAGCAGAAGAGGTGATGTACCCCTGGAGGAGAGTTGTGAAAGTATATTTTTGTCTCTGCCAGCTGAAAGCAAACTACTTTGGGAGGTCCTTCAAGACTGGTATTGATAGGAAGGCATTGACCTGATTAATAGTTGCATACCAAGTACCAGGAGAAGTATTAATTTGCTCAAGCAATGAAATCACATCTGGAACGACAGCTGTATTTGAAGTCACCACCTGGAAAATTTATGATAATCCACTGTCACTTTCCAGGATCCATCTGTGTTCTTTCCTGGGCAAATCAGTGAGCTAAATGGGGATGTTTAACCCCTGCATTCTTCAAATCTTTTATGGTGACACTGAACTCTGCAATCCCTCCAGGAATGCAGTGTTGCTTTTGGCTTACTATTTTCATAGGCAATAGTAGTTCTATCGGTGCCAACTTGGACTTTCCTACCAAAATAGCCCTTATTCCACATTTCAGGGATCCAGTATGGGGGTTCTGCCAGTTACTAAGTATGTCTATTCCAATGATGCATTCTGGAACTGAGGAAATAATGACAGGATGGCTTTGGGGGACCCCTAGACCCATGGTGAGGAATAGTTGAGCTAAAACGTCATTGATAACTTGATCTCCATAAGCTCCCACTCTGTCAGGCCTTTGAAACAATTTGGGTCTCCTGGAATTAGTGTCAGTTCAGAGCCAGTATCCAATAATCCCTGGAAAGTTTGATTATTTCCTTTCCCACAATGAACAGTCACTCTTGTGAATGGCTGCAGGTCCCCTTGGGAAAGGATAGAAGAAAGACTAACATATAAACCTTAGTTCTTCTTCAAAGGAACCTGCCATTCCTCTCATTGAAGGGGTTGTGGGTCTGTAAACTGGCTCAAGTCTGGGAATTGATTAAGTGATCATGGTTCTCGACTCTGCTGTTCACCTGATCTAGCATTCTTTCCCCTGTATAGATCATGTAACTATTTAGTATGTTTTCCATGTTTTTCACTCCTAGGGACATCTTGGCTAAGTAGCCAATGCCATAAGTCTACATGAGGTTGCTTTGATTACTATGGAAATCTTGCTATTAAAGCCACACCCACCATGTCTCTATTGATTCAGTGCTGACACCTGCCCTCTACCACCATGGGGTCCAATCAGCCCCATAGATCTATGTGCCATCACCAGTGATACCTCTCATCGCATGTCCTTTCTGAATTGCCCTTGAATTTCTGGCAGATATCTGTTGATGTACTCTGTGTGTTAGTCTGGGTAGACTAGAGAAACAAATTCATAGACATGCTAATGGATATAAGGGAAAGGTTTATATACAAGAGGAAGGGAACATTGAGAAAGCATCCCAACCTTGTCCAGTTCAAAGTCATCAGTCTGATATTAGCCCATATGTTTGATACCAATCTATAAAGTCTCCTTCCAACTTACAAAGTCACAGGCTAGTGAGTGAAGAAGCTCGGCACTGGCAGGGGTCCCCTCATGGCTCCTCATCTCCACGGCACAGGGTCCATCAGCAGTATCCACTGATGACAGAAACATCTCAACACTGGCAGGGGTCTCTCTGTGACTTTTCAGGCTTCACACGTCTGCTTCCATCAGGGTAAGGCCAGGTGGCTTCTCTTCTGGCTCTTCCTGTTCCTCGGACCCTGCCATTTTGTCTTGTCAGTTCAGCAACTCCCAACAACTGGGAAAAATGGTCTCTCATTTCAACGAGGAAAATGCCACGAGACTTCCCAGAATTCTCAGGAGAAAGCCCTGCCCACACAGAAGCTTCATTTACTACTCAATGGCTATCTCCAGATTGACAGGCAAGAGTAAAATATCTGGTACACAACTTCCATTAAAACCAGTACATCAGGGGGAGGGGGAGAGAAGAAGAATAAAGAACATAATAATTACAGTGCACAAGTAGAGTTTAACTAGAGAACATTGCATTTGCCCTTTTCCTTTCCTACTTGGCTTTCTGTTTCAGGATCTTTTTGTGACCTTTGTCTAGTTTTAACCTCATAATAACCACTTGCTGCCCACATGGATGGTGGTATCGTTAGCTTTATCTCGCTGCACCCGCTCAATGTAGATGACATCTTTCTTCCTGTAAACTCGGACCACTTTCCCAATCTGCTGACCTGTATAGTGTCCTTGCACAACCTGAATTTCATCATCTTTGCAGATAGGCACAGACTGAACATTGTATTTCTCTCAGGTCCCTGGAAAGAGGGGAAGAAATAATCTTCCTATGAACATGGGAAGGTGCATTAAGGTGCATTAAAATGCCTTTTTCTGATTTTTGCTCCAGTCGAAAGTCACAAAGGGATTGAACTTAATTTTGGCCACTACTTCAGTGATGGCTCCCAAAGGAAAAGCATTTATTTTTCATATTCAGTTGAATCATCTTTGACTATGAAAGGGTAGGAATACAGGTCACTTCCTGTTGGTTGGCCAGGTAGCCGTCTTCCAATCTTCCTATCATGGATGAGCGAATGCTTCCGGTGCTGTAGACATTTGCTGAAACATCTCCATTAATAGTCTCCGAGTTCCTAGAGTTTTGTTTTACATTGATGCCTTCAGCACAGTTTGAGCTTCTTCTTCTGCCAGCATGATCAATTCTTGATTATATGTTACCTCCTAAAATGATTCAACATTAACTAATTCTTTTTGTATGAGCCCCCTGTGTATCCCTTCAATCTTCTTTAGAGGGTTCCTGCAGCTTCATATTTTTGCCCTTAGAAGAATTCTTCAATATTGAATCTTGCATTTTTCTTTTAATTCTTTCAACTTTAGGAATGCTAAATGTGTTCCTCCAGCTTTAGTTCTTTGCACATTTCATTATAAAAGCTCACTCCCTTCCATTGAGTCCACTCAGACTCAGAACCACTCTAGAGGACAGAGTGGAATGGCTTCAGAGACTAGACTTCTTTAAAGAAGTACCAAGTGCTACCTGTCTCCTGAGGAGCCACTGATGGGTTCAAACTGTTGACCATGAGGCCTTCTATTTAATTATGAGTTTACTTTTTCTCCTCTTGCTGCCCTGTGAGATATTTTGGTCAGTTATTTTATGTCATTATTGCTTCTGTTTCCTATAGCCTTGTTGTGACCAATGATATCAACCCCCTCCATCTTTTCCACAGCTGTGCTTGATTTGATTCCTTTGTTTTCAGGTAGTGAAGTTCTCATGTAGAGTTAACATCTATGTTGTTTAAAAAATCACAATGAATAAGTCATTGACCTTGCAAAATTCTTCATGCAATATCTGTTTTTTTTTCTGTCACCAAGACATTTTAAAGCTACTGATCCTTCTTTGTTTCCAAAGTTAGTATTCCAATGACCAGTCAATGCACCTGGATTGCCTGGGACATCGATTTCAGAATTAAGAAACTGGTCAAAATCTTCATATTTAGCTGGTGCTTAATTGAACAATAGTCATATTACCTGTTATCCCATATACCATATATACTCGAGAACAAGTCAACCCGAATTTCTCCACAAAACTGCATAAAAATACACTGAAAAAGCTCAGCTTACACAAATATATATGGTGACATTTTTCTTTTAATTCCTTGTGGATGCCATACCACTGATAGTACTGCACATTAGGATAGAATTTGAAAATTATTTTTGATGATTAATGTTAGGCCATCCCCTATCAATTTTTCATTTCTGGCATAATAAACTATGATTATTTGGTTAAAAATGGTCAGCACTAGTCCATTTTCATTTATTAATGCCTAGGACATCAATCTTTATGCATTCCATTTCATTGTTTATGATTTCCCATTTTCCTAGGTTTATACTTCATATATGATATGCTACATTTACTAATGGATGTTTTCTGCTGTTTCTTCTCATGTTAAGTCATGGCACATTAGTAAATGAAGCTTCTCAAAACTTTATCTATGTCATTAAGGTTGACTCTACCTTAAGAGTACATCTCTTCACCAGTTATGGTCATGTTTTGAGTGCTCAAATGTTCACTTAGGACCTAGAGTTTACAGAGCCCAATGAGTCACTTTTTAATTTTTTGTTAGAGTCTCTTAATGTTCTAATATAAAGAGTAAATACTTTTTTTTTACTGTGAGATTCTAACTGTTGGGTAGATACATATATTGGTTAATTCATGTTCTGTTCTCCAGACAGATTTCCAAGAAACAGCTTTAGGGCAAAAGGAAACATTACTCTGCTTACATTTTTCTTCTAAAATTACATGTTTTTTGGTCCAGTAAGGCCACATTTTGGAGTCCATCCAAATCAGTGTGCGCATGTCCTTTCTTTGACCACAACTCCAACACAAATCAAATTTAGAAGCTTCCTATAGTCCCAGATGGTTAGAATCTGGACTTATCTAATTACCATTTCCCACTAGAATTCATGCCAACTAGGGACTGAGCTTCTGCCCAAATGACATCTACTTCTCCTTTGTAATATCTGCTCAATTTCTGATTTCTGCATCTTGCCTATTTGCAGTTACTAAAATATGATTAAAAGTGTAAGTTTGTTTGCAGTATTCTTGTCTTCATTTAGTTTGGAGCCTTCAAAGGGAAAAGTAAAACAGGCTCTTTTAATTTAAACTGTTACAAATGGAGAATTTTTAAGTAGGGAAGGACATAGGTCACATTAAATCTGATTACTTAACAAAATAGTCTCTGCTAGTTTCTTAAGGATTAAATAACAAGTAACACCAATTGGAAAACTGGAAATAAGAGGGGGGAGTATGTTGCCTTCTAGTTCTGAAGACTAAAAATAAAAAAATCAAGATGTTAGGAGGATCATTTTTCTCTCTGGAAGCCTTGGAAAAATTCTCTCTTGCTTCTTCCTAACTTATGGTGGTTGCTGACAATTTTAAGCATTGCATTGCTAATGGGTGTTTCACTTCAATTTATTCCTTCATCTTTGCATGGCTGTCTTATCTTCTTTTCTTTTTATAAGAACACCATTCATAATGGATTGAGATTGTGTAGGATTGGTGTCAGTTCTTCTCTGAATGCTTGGTGGAATGCTCCTATGAAGCCATCTGGCCCGGAGAATTTTTTGTTACTAATCCCTTGATACCTTGTTTATCTCTTCTACTGCTATGCATCTGTTGAGACACCCAATTTTAGTCCAATGCACGACCAGGGCTCTTGTTTCTCTTACAGATTGAATTGTGTTCCCCAAAATACCTATTGAAAATTCTGGCTACTATATCTTTAACATGATATTGCCTGAAGATAATCTTTTCTTTGTTAAATTCACTAAAGTCTTTCTTGAGTATTATGGGATCTAAAAATAGCAATTTCTGAGGTAATTAAAAGGGAAATCTGCTGGTGTAGTGTGTTGGGATTTGATAGTTAATTGCAAGGTTGGCACTTAAACCCTCTCATAGAAAGACACAACTGTCTATTTGTCTAGAGATTTGCAGTCTGGGAAACACACATGGGCAGTTCTACTCCATTCAATAGGGTTGTTATGGTTGGAATTGTACCTAATGGCTGCAAGACAAAGAGCAGGAGAGAAACGGAAGCACTCAAAGGGAGATGAGGACAAATAAAGGAAGACAGATGCTGTGTGAAGATACTTTAATCCAAGAAATGCCAAAGAAAAGGGCTACCATTAAGGAAGGAATTGACTTGGCTGAGATCTAGACATGGACTTTTAACTTTCAGACCTGTGAGAAAATAAGTTCCTGCTTAAAACCCAGCCCCTATGGCATTTGTTATGTAGTAGCATAACTCAGATATTTATGCTCACAGGCTCTGGGGTTTAAGAGTTCAACATACCTTTCAATGAGGTCCAATTTTTTTTAAAGAAAAACATTTTAATGGGGGCTCATCCAACTCTTATTATGATCAATACCTATATCAATTGTATGCAGTCTACTTTTGCACATTTGTTGCCATCATTCTCAAAACATCCTCCTTCCACTTAGGCCCCCAGTATCAGCTCCCCATATTTCCCCTCCTTCTCTATTCTCCCATCCAATGAACCCTTGATAATTTATAAATTATCATTTCTTTGTCATATCGTACACTGCCTGATGTGTCCCTTCACCTCCTTCCCTATTGTCCATACTTCAGGGAGGTAGTTATATGGAGAACCCTATAATTGATTCCTCCTTTCTAACTCCACCTTCCCTCCACCCTTCTGTTATAGCCAATCTCACCCACTGGTCCTGAAGGGATTATCTGTCCTGGACTCCCCATGTTTCCAGTTTCTATCTGTACCAGTGTATATCCCTTGGCCTAGCTGGATTTGTATGGTAGAATTGGGATCATCCTAGTGGGTAGGAGGAAGCATTGACGAACTAGAGGAAAGTTGCATATTTTAAAGTTCTACACTGTACCTTGATTGGCTCATCTCCTCCCCACGACCCTCTGTAAGGGGATGTGGCTTCACCTTCTGATGGGCTTTGGATCCCCAATCTATATAGCCCCTCATTTCTAATGATATAATTTTTAGTTCTTTGGTGCCTGATTCCTGAATCCTTTGATACCTCATGGTCACAAAGGCTGGTGTGATTCTTCCATGTGGGCTTTGTAGCTTCTGAGCTAGATGGCCGCTTCTTTCCTTTCAAGCCTTTAAGACCTCAGACATTACATCTTCTGATAACTGGGCACCATTAACTTTCTTCACCACTTTTCCTTATTCACACAGTTGTCTTCAGTGATCATGTCAGAAAGGTGAGCATCATGGAATGTCAATGAATAGAAAAAAGTCTTCTTGTATTGAAGAAGTACTTGTATTGAGGTAGAATGTTCATCTGCTGCCTTAACACTAATCCTGTAAGTATACACACATAGATCTATTTTCCCATCATCATATATAAATATCTTCACCTCTGTACATGTCTGTGTTCAGACCTCTAAAAATACCTTTTACTCCCCAGTTTTTCCTTGATTTCCTTTCCTCTTGTCCCACTATCATGCTCAGCCTCCATTTGGGTCTCAGTATTTTCTCTGTCACATTACTCTCGATTAATCCCTATCAGGCCTCTCACACCCAGCTTGCCACTGATTTTGAATTACCTGTTCCCTTATGCTGGGTTGGTCAACACCACCTCCTTTCCTTCTCCTCTCCATCTCCCATGCACTTCTCCCCACTCCCTGAAACATCACTCCTATTGTTTTCTCCTCCAGACTGTTCATCCAGTCTATATTATCCAGATAGCCCTACAGAGATAACAATATGTACAAACACCTGAGGCATCCTAAGATGAAGTGACTAAAGAAAATAAAATGAGGATAATAACAATAAAAAACCCCAATGTTCATAAGATATATAAATATATGTTAAAAAATAAAAATAATAATGAAATAAAAACCTGGAAGTAGTTCAAGGTCTGTTTGTTGACCTCCAGGAGTGTCCCCTGGTTGAGTCCGATGGGTGCCATACTCTTCCTCCAAAGTAAGTCCTTGGCACTTCCTCAGGAACTCCATGCTCTGTTGCACACCCTTAGTGTTTTGCCAAGGTGTGGTTGGGTCAGATTGGGTACAATCCCAATCCTGCTTCTCCATTGTTGTACCCGTAGAGCCAGGGGTCAACAAAGGATGCCATGTTTCATAGTGGGGCTGAACAAATGGTCCTCTCTGTGAATTGACTGTTCAGCGTGAGAATATCAATCACTGAGGTCCAATTTTATCCATTTCTATGCTATTCTTCATTTTATGCTATTCTGAATTAAAGGTGTTTTTAGTATCTGATTATATACATTTTATCAAACACTTTTGAGACCTCAAACAACTTGGAATTGACTCTACAGCACTATATATTTTTTGCTTGTTGAACTTTGTCAGTTATTATGAGCAATATAAAAATGGATAAGATTTAATTCATTTTGCAAATTTGTTGTCCCGTGATGGGTATTGCTGTAATGCAGGAAGTTCTGTCACCAGTGTTTCAAATACCAGCAGACTAGAAGAAAAAATGGGCTGTCTATTTCTGACGGATTAGCCTTTTAAAACAGTATGGATAGTAGTAGAACATTGCCAAATACAGAGCTGGTGGATGAGACCCTTAACCTGAAAGGCATTCAAACTATGAAGTGTCAATCTAGAAAGGGAGTAAGAATGTCCAGCCTGAGGGCCCGCTATAGTCTGAGAAACCATGGCTTGGGTCTGCTAAGGTGAACACAGGCTGGACTTGAAATTCAATAGATCTGGATTTTTTAGTAGCAAAATATGTTCAAACTAAGTGAATACTAATAACTTTTGAGGGACAAGTGAGGAATATCTATTAAGGGATAGACGACACACATACTCATACATGACAGGACAGGCATTATAGCCTATCTGCTGGTATTGTGGTAACTCAGAGGACAGCTCGCGTTAGACATGCTGGGAGTGTATACTCTGGTGAAACTTTGACAATCCAATGATGATGAAATGCTAAGTGATGAGATGATACCTTTGGATATTGATGCTTTTGCTTCTGAAGGCTGAAAACGACATTGTCAGCTTTTTGTTGACACAGATAACTTCAATACAAGATTTATCCACATGTCCATGACCCACAACCCTCACAAAAACTGAATCTTAGACAAAAATTAAGGAAATTACAGTACATAGAAAAGATCTCATGAATGGATGATAAAAATGCTGGTTATGTTCCAAATCCAACATGCAAGATTAGAACAGTGAGAAAAGTAAAATTATCACATTGCTGGGGAAAAACACATTGGAGAGTTATTAAAGCTTAAGAGGGGGTCACATACTACAAATAAGGACTATTAAGAAAAGAAAAGTGAATACAGGGTCAATCCTTCCAAGAGAAATGGACAAGTGATGTTTGTTGTCATTGACATCAAAGACAAATTCTGTGCTTAATTTGTGGCAATGTATTAGAAGTAATGAAAAAAAGTCAATCAGGATTGTCATTAGCTCAAAACACGATAAACTTATGAATTGGGAGTTCAAATGTTTCTGGATAATATCAATATTTTCAGCAGAGTTTGTAATCACAACAAGCCCTTCTCATTTGACAATGTTGTGACATTACTTATGAGCGTTATATAGTAATCAAACTAATCACAAAGAAGCCAAGGACTCCTGGAGAGCGGTGAGAATTTGAAAGAGTGCAGGATGGCCGCGAGAATTTGAAAGAGTGCAGGATGGCCGCTGTGGAAGTGTTAACTTATAAAGTGACCAGATGTCCTGTTTTTTTTTTTTAAACAATTTAGCAATGTCCCGTGGTGTTTTAAAATTAAAACAAATATATTACAATACTATTTTTGCATTCTATGAAAGTTTTTGTTGCTCCATATAGACCAAATTTTTAATCAAGAACACTTTCCCACCCCCCAGTCAGTGCTGTCCCACTTAAAATCTGGTCACTTTATAGTTAGTACCAAAGTAAAATTGTTTCATAGCATTAGTTTGTCCTGGAGAATTGCCTCAGATTGGGTTATTGAGTTAGCACAAGATATTGAAAAAAACAAACCTGAATGATTCTGCAGGATATTTCCGGTTTTTCACTCTGACTTTTGATGAGATGACAGACAATAAACATATTTGCAGAATTGACATATGAGACAATCTGCTTTCACTGGAAGCCATGTATGGCATTACAAGAGGTGAGGTCTTGTTTAAGAGACCCATTTTGTCAATAAAACAACTCGAGTGAACATTTAGAAAATTAATTGGTCTTGTTCCACATGGAATGCCAGCCATGCCTGGCTAAAAACAAAAAAAGAAAAGCAGTTAATTGAGTTTGTCAAGAAAGAACCGAGTCTTCTTAGCCTTAAGACAAGTGATTTAATTATATGTCAGAGTATCATACACTAGGCAAATCTATGTGCACTGTTGTTGAGGTTCGACAATGTGAATATCAGCAGTAGTGTCATGCCTCAATTTTGTCAAAAGCAGAGGGTTTAGCAGCTTCTAGTTGAAGTAGTTCCTGCATGGTCTTGACTCAGAGTATGGAGATCTTGTTTATTACTGTGAAGTGTAGTGGCTGAATCTTGGGAACATGCTTTAGAGGTTTTATGAACTTTGGGAGGAAGTTAAGCAGTTCATGGAAATGAAAAGAAAACCTGTCGAGGAACTCAAGGATTACAAGTGGCTCTGTGATTTAGTGTTCGTGGTGGACATGCCAAGTACTTCTCGGAGCCAAACGTCAAGCTGTAGGGTCCCAACCAGTTTCTCAGCTCCCAGCTTTTGAGTATGAAATCATTTGAAGCTAAACTAGGGCTGTGGAATGTGCTAGTCAGGGAATAAAATAGAACATTTCCCCACTCAGAAAGGACAAAAGCTTGAATCAACACCTGAATATGCTGGTGAATGTGTGAAACTAACTGAGGCCCTTAATGAAAGCTTCAAAAGCGTGAAATGTACACAAATGGAATTGAATATCTTTGCTATGTCATTCAATGTGGAAGCAGCTGATGTGCCTGATAATCTGCAACATCAAAATCATTCACCTGAAAGCTAGGTACAGCAACCACCCAATGCCTGCACTCTAGAACCACTGGAGCAGCAATGATATCTTTCCCACTTTGAGGAGACATGCATTGAAATACTCACCATTGTTTGACACAGCTTATTGCTGTAAGCAGGTCTTTTCAATTTTACCACCATAAAGAGCACTCAGACAGATTTAAACCTGAAAAAGCAGTTTTGAATAGTAACATCATAATTACCAGCTAATATCACACACTGTACCAAAGAGAAGTTGTTCTGGTCATCACATTAAGTTGTAGTCATGCTCTGAAACATAATAATTTAAGGGTGGCACAGGACCGGGCAATGTTTAGTGTTTATGTAGGTTGTTATGGAATCAACTTGATAACCCCTTACAAAACCAAGTCTTGCTGGGACACAAATATAATCAAAGCATAATACAATGCTATTGATTTTCTATCATAAGGAATTAAACATTGGTGGACAAAATACTCTATTACTTGCATCTGTTCTTTTTATATAGTTGCAAATTGCTGTGAGTCAAAATTAATTTGAACAACAACAACCACATAGTTACAGATAATTCAAATAAATTATTTTAGAAAACAAAATTAAAACCATCATACTGCTGTCGTTAGTTGTCATCAAGTTGATTCTGACTCATAGCCAACCTTTGTAAAACAGAAAACATTGCAAGTTCTTGTACCATCCTGATCATTCTTTTTATGTTTGAGCCCATCAGTTCAGCTACTTTATCAACCTATCCTGTTGAAGGTCTTGTTCTTTTTCGATGCCCAACTAGTTTAGTAGGCATGGTGTCCTTCTTCAGGGACTAGCATATCTTGACAACTTGTCCAAAGAACTTGTGATGAAATCTCACCATCCTTACCTCTAAGAAGCATATTCTTACTTCTTTCAAAGCAGACAGTTTGTATTTTGGTAGTCCATGGTGCTTTCAATATTCTTTATCAGCATGATAATTGAAATACACTGATTTTTCTCTGATCTTCTTTATTCAATGTCTACTTTTAACTTGCATAATTACTTATAACTTTAAGGAAATTTGAAAGAATAATATAATTAATACCAGTTTACCCACCACTTAGAGTCAACTATTAGCATTTAGGCTTATTTATGCTATGTTTCTTCACCTGAATCATTTGAAGGTAAGTTTTAGGCAATAATGACTCTTAAATTTCAAATGCTTCAGCATGTGAATTTTGAAAATCAGGACATCCTATAAATTTATATTACTATCTCAAATGAGAAGTGTTTAAATGATGTGGCAGCATCACAATTGAGGGGATGAAATAAGAAAAATTATCATTAGAAGTTGAGGTGATTTTCCTTATGTCATCATAAGGCTCAGGTATACCTTGCTTCATATTAGTAAGCAGTATGAACTCCAATCAGAGCATTAATTTATGTTAGTGCTCCAAATGAGAAGTGATTAGTGCTTAAACTTATGAAGTAGTTTAAGCTAAATAGTTTTTTTTGCATTGAATGGATGATATGATTAATGTCAAAACATAATCCATGTACTCTATTTCAGAATCTGGTACAACTGTACAACTCCATTGATAACTTGATTCCTTTTTTGGGGGTAACAAGAATAATACCTAAGCTTTATTTAGTAGACACAGGATATCTTGAGCCTTGTTCTGAACACTTTACATATGCTAGTGGTGGGGAAAAGATTTCAAGGTGATGTCTCAGGGGAATGGTAATGTTCTTTAACATAAAATGACAATGTTGTGTCTAAAGTGAATCATATATATATATAAGAGATATATGAAAGGATTTATATTCACACTTCATTTTAGCCCCAAGCAAAGAACAATTAGTTCTTATGACATGGCCCTGCTTGATGAGCAAACTCATAAAGAAATTAATGGAGATATGGGTGCTAAAAGCAAAATATGGTGAGGAAACTAGATGTGCTGCCTATTATAAAGACTAGCATCTCAGGTCTTACAGACATATCTTCAAATAAGCAGCCTTCTAAGTGAGGCATCGTCCAAGTGGAAGAAGCACAACAAGCCATGTGGTCCAAAGATAATGAATAATAAAACTCAAATCCAATCGAGGGAATGATATCAGAGCTTAAATTCTGGTTGCAGAAGGCAAACCGGATGACAGTAGATGCTCAAAATCCATTTGCAGGGTCCACCTGCAGATTCAGCCTCTGGAGAATCTTCTCTGATCACAGTTGAGAGAGGGGAATAACCTTGATATAAGACAGAGCATTGTAAAGTTGATAACTGCGGATGTAGTTAGGCTAAAATATAATATCTTTTCAGTTCTCTCTTTGATCCATTTTAAAGTTGTCTCAGTTTAAAAAAATGAAAAGGGAAATGCATGTGGATTAAGTCTTGGATGAATTCCCTCTGGCCATAAAAATGGGATGTGAAGAGCCTTGTTATCATATAGAATGCATTGGAAAATGGATTATTGCAGATGTAAAGTTAAAATCTAACACCTTGTCATTTGATTTCTCTTTTGATACATCTTAAATTTGTTTTAGTTTTTTGGTATCTCCTGCTTTTGTTTTTGATTGAAAATGTAATCTTTTTCATTTAAAATTTTTTTTCAGTGTATGAAATCTAGGATAGGTGAATCTGCAGAGACAGTAACTGGATTAATGGTTCCATGAGAGTATTGCAAGAGTGGCTGTGGGGAAGTGGGAAGCTAATAACACTGAAGACAAGAATGAAGAAATATTCTGTAACTGATTGTGATGATTGTACAACTCTTCTTGCATGATATGGTTGAACGATTGAATTGTATGATAATTAAATTATATGTCAATAAAACTGATGCAAAAAGAGAGATTCTTTTAGACAAATTTACAAAAATTGGAACTCCAGTAATAGTATTGATAATAAATGATAAATAAAAATTTTAAAACTTCCTTGAATCCATAGTAATGTGAAGAATAAAAGGAGAGGAAGAAAGACACAAAATAGTCTTTAAAGTGGAATGCAGTCAATAAAAGCTGTTATGATGGTAACTCATACTCTGGTTTTATTTCAGAGTCCTTTTTGGGCAGGGTTCATCTTTTATTATTTATAACCCTCTGGCCCTACTATTAAAGAAGTCCTGGAGACATAGTGGTCCTGTTTTGTGCTGCAATTTGAAAGGTCCGCCGTTTGAAACCATCAGGTGCTCCATGGGACAGACGTGGAACTTTCTGTTGCTATAGACAGTTACTGTCTCAGAAACTCACAGTAACAGAGCTCCTGTGTGCTAAAACATCACTGTGAATTGTCATTGATTCAATTGCAATGAGTTTTTTTAGGTCCTACTATTAGGAGCTTAAGGATCCCAGGCAAATCTGTTGAGCAAGCACTAGCCTGTAAACCCCAAGTCTGACAATTCAAACCCACCAGACACGAATGGAAAAAGGTGAGATTTTCAGTTCCTGTAAAGAAGTACAGCCTCAGGATCCCTATTAGGACTACTCACTGCAAGTCACCATACACTTGATAGCAGTGGATTCAGGGTGTTCTTTCTTTCTTTTTTTGGTGGGGGGAGGGGGAGCATCACTGCCCTCTGGTGGTCGTGGGTGCTAACCATCGCTGCTCCTGAGAGCAGCCACTGGATTTAAACCGCCAAGCCCGCAGGCCACAATCCCGCACTCAACCATTTATGCCACCGGGGCTCAGCCCGTTTATTAGTTTCTTACCACACTCATTTCATCTGTCTCCATAGTACAATTGCCAAGCCATCCATTAGTATGCTTTGGTTGGTTACTCATCCTTAAGAACTTTAACATACTATCTTCAATGAACAAACAACCGAATTAATTTACCATATCTAGAAAAGCAAGCAAACATATGTTTAACATCACCGGACTGTTAATTTGTACTCAAAATTACTACTCTCTTCTCCAAAATGTCTTTTATATCTTAAAAAAATAGTTGAGATCTGTGTAAACCTACACGTTCATTTGGATGTGTTTCAGAATCCTTGGGTGGTTAAGCACTCATGTCTAACCCAAAGTTAATAGTGTACCTCCCCCCAGAGGTACTGTAAAAGACAGGCCTGGTGATCGTGTTCGAAAAGGTCGCAGGCATTGAAAAGCTTATGGAATAGTTCTACTCTAGGTCACCAAGTTGTAAGCACCTCAATAACAGCCAACCACGTCTCTCTCCACCAGTTACTGGATAGCATCAATAGATGGCTCCTTAAAGCATGGTTGTTCAAACTCACTCAAAAGCCATGGCAGAAAGGCCTGGAGATAAGCTTCCATAAAGATTATGGCTCCCCAAATCCTTTGGAATTGTTTAGCCTTTAGCCCTGAGCCAGCATCCTTTGGATGACTACAAATTCTGGGGGGACACAATTCATTCCATAATACTCATGAAGTGATATGGGCCACAAAAAAAACACCTCCCAAAAATGACTTCATGATAGCACCCCCACACACACACCAGTGACACTTGATGCTTCATTGTCTGTATTGAGAATCTTGGTAAATGGTAAATGTGGGTAAATGGTCTAACAAAAACTCAATATGATCAACCTTTTTTTTTTATCAGCCTCTTTTTACAGCTGTGTCCAGTTCTGTTCTTGGTCTGGTGGCAAAAGGCAATAGGTAAAGGGTATACCAATATTCATTGCACTAGTCTTTTAATTTTTCTGTGGATTTGAACTTTTAAAAATAATAAAATAAGAACAATACTATCTGAGTCAATAATGGGGAGGAAACATTTCCCCCTCTGTCTTTATATGTCTTTTGTTTTCATGTGATTAGCTAGCATTCTTAGATATAAACCTTCTACTTTGTCTTGTTAATTTTATCTCCCCTGCTGAGTTTATCTGTGATGACTTGCAATCACCCTGTTTCCCAGCAGGTAATGAGAATGTTGCCTAAACAGCAAATTCAGATTTTCAGGAAGCACTATTTCTGAACTCTCCTTTGATTAACATGTGAAGTGACAGTGAAACCTGGAGAACAGTCTTGGTTCTTGTTATTGCCTGCAGTAGTAGGGGTGGGTTCCAGAAGGCCAGTGAAGAAATGCAGTATGGCACATTCCTCATGGCTCAGAAGAAGGCTTGAAAGATCCCTGGAAAGGTTAGGAGAGAAATACCTTGAGCCTCTTTATACACACGCCTGCAAAATCCATCATGTCAGTGCATTTTATAGAATTTTGTCTGACTCTTTTCATTGACAGGTTTTGGCAGTTTTGGCAAGGTAATCATACAACTTGAACTACTAACATGGGATGTTTTTGGGGACCTGCCACATGAAAAAAGTGGTAGAGAGAAGAGAAATGAGAAGTTAATTTCGCAAAGAAAAAATTACACTTGAGCCACAACTTTACAGTTGTTATACATCTTTTGAAAAACAGACAGACTGGGTAAGTGAAATAATTTTATTAAAAAATTGTTGGATCAAGTCATAAATAGTTTGGCACAATGGGAATTTTCGTTAAATGAATGATAAAACATTGGACACTTTTACTAATTGAATATGTTATATGTATTTATTTTGAATACTACAGGAAATAATTGATTTTTCTTTAAAAACTCAAGAATATGTTTATGAATGGTTAAAATCTTGTCAATTGATCCCCTCTCTGGTGCATGCTGCACTTGATCTGTTTTTCAGCATTATATATATATATATATATATATGTATATATATATGGCAGTCATGTGCTTATGTTAATTTTATGATTGAAATGTAGGGGTAGAGTCTAGCCTGTTAATCTGGAGATAGCCATTGAGTAGCCAATGAAGCCTCCGTGTGGGCAAGGCTTTCTCCTAAGACTTCTGGGAAATCTTGTGATATTTCCCTCATGAAGATGAGAAGCTATCTTCCCCAGTTGTTGGGAGTTAGCCTCAGAGACGATGAATCATGGACAAGACAAGATGGCAGCATCCGAGAAGCTGAAAGAGCCGGAAGAGAAGTCACACGGTTCTGCCCTGATGGAGCCACATCTTTGAAGCTGGAGAGGCCATGGGGGGACCCCTGCCAGTGATGAGTTGCTTCTGCCACCACTGGATGCTGTTGATGGACTCTGAGCCCTGGAATTGAGGAGCCATTGGGAGACCCCTGGTAGCTCTGGGATTCTGCACCCACTGACCTGTGACTTTGTGAGTTGGAAAGAGATATTATAGACTGGTATAGGCATATGAGCTAATATCGGACTTATGACTTTGAACTGGACTGGGTTAGGATGCTTTCTCAGTGTTCCATTCCTTTTGTATATAAGCCATTACCTTATATTCATATGCGAGTCTATGTATTTATTTCTTTAGTCTATCTGGACTAACACAATATGTTTTTGTTTGTTCATATTGGGAGTCACTGTCTTGAATTTTTGTTATATATTTTTCTGTTTTTGGTATATGAAACCCAGGATTGATGACCCTATAGGGACAGCAAGTAGAATAATGGTTTTTATGGATGTGAATGTTGGTTAGGGGGTAGTTTACAGTGGTGGTGGTAGTGGAGGTGGGGTATAAAAGGGAGACAATATCAAGGATTTCAGGAAGAAAAAGAATGTTTGGAAACAGATTTTGGTAGCAATTGTACAAGTTTGCTTGATGTGATTGAACTATGGAATGACATGATATATGTATTAACTCACAATTAAAAAAGGAATGTGTTTTTATCTTAATCGTTTCAATATTTCTATAAAGAGCTGATACATGGCTTGTTTGTTCTTACTGAGTTGAAGAAGTATTGGGAAGATGACAAGCCTGATAAGTGTTTTTGGCTTTCAGTTTTCTTCTATTTAACATCAATGACATAGCTGACTAAAGATTATTGATGGCTTGGAGTGAGCCAGGATGTATAGGTTGTATTAAATGTCATTAAACAGATATGCATTAAAAATCATCACATACAAGACATTGTGCCAGTGGAGATGGAACAAGCAAGATGCTGTTCCATAAAACCTGTCTGGTGACTATCAGGGACACAAGAACACATGCTTGGAAGAGCTTGGCCATTTCTTGCTATGGGTCTTCATGATGACTATCACTATCCTCTTCATATATTAAAGCTCATGGACAAAAGAATCCTAACCAAGGCTTTCTTGGGCTATTTCAATTTTGTCTCTACAATTTATTGGGGGAAATGAGTTCCATATGTTGAGTAAAGAAGTACTTTTTATTTGTTCCAGAACTACCTTCTTTCCAGCTTATTTTTACTATCTTGGGATTTGGTGATCAATTTTATGGCCAACAAATGCTTACTTTCCGTGATTTTAATGTATTGTTTAACACATATATTTGTTCAACCTTTTATTTTTATGTGAAAAAAAGCAATCTTTGCTCTTTTAGTCCACAACAATTTTCTCTTTACACCTGTTTAAGAGGCATGAATAATCCTGAAAACCATTAACTTTCCATCCCAATCCCTCTTGCATGAAACAGTGTGTAAAGTTTCATTAAGCAATAGGTGAGAGAAATGTTTCTTTCCTTTGAATAAAAATGTGCAGACATTTAGAATTACTTTTGAAAAGTTCTAAATCATTCATTTAGGACTATTGCTTCACGATGGAAATAGACTGGTGGAATTTTTGTGAGCAATCACCTGGGATTACAAATCAGTAATGAGCTCAAGGATTTGTGCTCCCTGTGCACAAAGTCTTGTGAACACTGTATTCTCATTGAATTTTGTGTCGTTCCATAGTCAATGAATGTAGGCTATTTGAATATTTCTGATAATTTCCTGTGTAGTAGTATGCACTTTGTAAGAACATATTTGATCTTTAAGAATATTTTTTAAGAAACCTATTAGACTTTATGTTGAACTATTTAGACCAGGTTTGAAGTTAGGCAACTGGCAAGAGACTATTTCCTTGCTAACCATGCTTTCATCCCTCTTCCTTGCCCTGTCTTTAAAGCTTTATTTCAGGACAGTTCTCCAACAACAAATGAACATATATGAGTCATTTTCCACTTAAAATACTTCATTTTTATGTTATTTCCTTTTCTTCAATCTCACTTAAAATCATGTAATTCTAGTCAATGAATATGCCATCATTTATCTTTCTGTCTGACCTTCTTTGGATCATCTATCAAGAGATACTGGTCTCTAAAAGGACAGCATGCTTAGTAAAGTGGACTCACTGGAATTGAGTCTTATCTGATGCAAAGCGACACTTTAGGGCAAAGTAGAACTGCCCACAGTGGGTTTGTGAGCCTGTAAAGTCGTAATGGGCGTAGAAAGCCTCCTCTTTCTTCTGTGGATGCTGGTGGTTCTGAATTGCTGACAAGATGGTGAGGAGCAGAAAGTGTAGACTTCTACACCACCAGAGTTTCAAAGACAAGCAGAGAGAGAGAGAGAGAGAGAGAGAGAGAGAGAGAGAGAGAGAGATGCTCATTTTACTCCAGACGAACTAAATTTAAACATGCTTCTATAATTAGTGGGTGTCTTTTGGTAAATCTCCTCAGTAATTCACTTGTCTTTGTCTTGCTTGGGTACCTAACAAAAAAGGATACCCTTATGAGGTGAGCACTAAGATAAAAATTTTAAACAAAACCCAAGGGGACATCTTTTCAAGACATTAAAGCTCTGCAACAAGTTTATCAGAATGCTGCCTCACATAATACAGTAAACTATTGATTGATTAAGAACTTTAAGAAAGGTTGAAGAGACCTCAAAGATGAACCAAGTATGGACACTGTTAACCTTGAAAAACAAAGAAGCTGTGATTGAAATCTAGAAACTGGTGGAAGAAGATTGTGCAATGGATACCCTAGATACTGAAGTCAGGCTGTTGCATGATTCTACATTTTCTAATTAATATTGTGGCCTAAGCAAATTTTCTACTCCAGGGGTGCCAAAAACATTGCATAAAGATTAGTGTGTTAGTCTGGGTAGACTAGAGGAACAAATTCATTGACAAGCATATGGATATAAGGGTATGGTTTATATGCAAGAGCAATAGGACATTAAGACAGCATTCCAAGCGAGTCCAGTTCAAAGTCATAAGTCAGATATTAGCCCAGATGCCCAATACCAGTCTATAATGTCTCCCTCCGACTCACAAAGTCACGGCCAGTAGGTGTAGAGTCCCGGCACTGGTGAGGGTCTCCCCATGGCTCCTTGCTTCCAGGGCTCAGGGTCCATCAACAGCATCCAGAGGTGGGAGAAGCAACTGTTTCCATGTGGCTTCTCCAGCTTCAGAGGTCTGGTTCCATCAGGATACGGCTGTATGGTTTCTCCTCCAGCTCTTTCAGCTCCTCGGATGCTGCCACCTTGTCTTGTCCATAGTTTGTCGTCTCTGAAACTAACTCCCAGCAACTGGGGAGATAGCTTCTCATTTCCACCAGGGAAATATCACGAGATTTCCCAGAAGTCTCATGAGAAAACCATGCCCACATGGAGGCCTCATTGGCTACTCAATGGCTATCTCCAGATTAACAGGCTAGACTCTACCGATACATCTCAATCATTAAATTAACATAAACACATGACCGCCACAATTAGATAGCTCAGAAGATCTTTTAAGTGAAACAAAGCTAAAAGAGATGATTTTATGTAATATCTTTATGCAACAAAACCATAACCGAAGAAAAGTCTTGGATTTGATTTAGACAGTCCAATTAAGTAGTAGCTTCTCAGCAAACACAGGAAATAGGGAACAGCCCCAAATCTAAAATCAATGCCAAGGAGGGCACAGAGTCCTTGGTGGGGTTTGATCAAGTGCAGTGTAGCTGAGAGGAAGTACAGAGAGCTGAATGAAGATCAGACATGATAATGGGACAGGAGGAGAGTAAAAGGAAAGAGAAGAAAGGATTTCTAGTCAAAAGACATCTATAGTGGTATAAACATAGACATGCACATATATAAATATGTAATTATTGGGATATAATTATATGTACATATATTTATAGGTTGAATATTAAGGTAGAAGATAGACTTTGGGCCTCCACCTAAGTCCTCCCTCAACACCAGAACAGTTTGTTCTAACAACCTGGCATTGCATTCTGTGATGTGCACCTTCCCGACACAGCCGCTGAAGACAAAATGGGTGTAAAAACTAATGTAATGTGGAAAGCTGATGGTGCCTGGCTATTACAAGATTTAACATTTGAAGTCTTAAAGTCTTGCAGGTCTCTAACAGGGAAGCAACAAAACCCATATGGAAGGAGCACACCAATCCATGTGATCATGAGGTGTCAACAGGATCAGAAGACCCAAAACACACAACCATTGCAATGCAAACAAGGGGGGGGGTCAGAGTGGAGATGCAAAACCCATCTGTAGACAATTGGACATCCCCTCACAAAAGAGTCACATGGAAGAGACAAGCCAACCAGGGTGCAGTATAGCACTAACAAAACACACAACATCCCCTAGTTCTTTAATGCTTCTGCCCACTCCCCACTATAATGATCCCAGTTCTTTCTTATAAATCTGACCAGACCAGAGCATGTACATCAGTACAGATAAGAACTCTCACACACAGAATCCAGGAAATATACACAACTCAGGACCAATAATGACAGTAGCAATATCATGAGGTTGGAGGGGAAGATAGAGCGAAGAGGGGGAGAAAGGGGAATCAATCACAGTGATCAATGCACACCCCGTCCCTACTCCCATTTCCACCCTGTTGGGGGACAAACAACAGAAATGAGGGTGAAGGAGACAGTGGATGTTGTAAAATATGAAAATAAAAATAATTTATGAATGATGAATTTTTCATGAGGGTGGGAGAGTGGAAAGGTGGGAGAAGGAAGGAAAAAAGAGGAGCTGATACCAAAGGCTCAAGTAGAAAGAAAATATTTTGGAAATGGTGATGGCAACAGATGTACAAATGGGATTGATACAATTTATGTATGGATTGTTACAAGAACTGTAAGATCCCTCAATAAAATAATATATCAAAATAAAATAAATATGTAGGAGACTCAAAGTTCAACAATAGCTAAGTACTTAACTAAATAAACAAATAAATAGTGACTTCTGAGGGGTCTTTTAAACCAGTTCAATTCAAAGCAGAGAGGTCAGTTCAGAATGTTATCATGACTGTTGGGGGGCACTAAAGGGATAATTTTTTGGGGGGGGGCATCACTGCCCTCAGGTGGTGGGAGTAGGAGGCCCAGCCTTTGCTCCGTGGAGCTGAAATCGAACCTCCATCCCAGTGGGCCGCAGTCCTGAGCAGAACCACTACGCAACTACTACGCAACGGGGCTCAGCCCTAAAGGGATAATCTTGATAGATAATGTTGACAGTCATAAGATGATCATGCAGTTTATTGTGAAGCTTTAAGAACTTGAAAACTGTATTGGTGAGAAAACGTCAGCCAAGTATTCCTGGAGAAAACATTCACCCCATTTGACAATCTTTTTGCTCATCCTTTGAAGGTGGCAGGGGCTGTCCTATGAGTATTTCTGTAAGAAATCCTACTCCATGTGGCAGTCTAGATCTTTCCCCTTCAGACTTCTTCTTTTTTGGGGGGCATCATTGCCTTCTGGTGGGAGTGGGAGGCCCAGCCTTGCTCCTGAGGAGCTGCTACTGAATTTGAACTGCCAAGCCAGTGGGCCGCAGTCCTGCACTCAACCACTATGCCACTGGGGCTTAGCCCCTTCAGACTTCTTTTTGTTCACCAAACTCAATGAACATTTAAAAGGGAGACTTTTGAGTCCCGAAGGATGAGAGCACAGCTGTCTTCATATGACAAAGATCAAAGGGCACAGAATTCTCAGGGGATGGAATATATAGGCCTAGATGGAGGATGGAAACAATACCTTCACATTTTTATTTTTTATTTGCTTTATTTTTAATTTCTTCTTTTCTCTAACAGTTTGGACATATACTTTGCATGCCATACAATTCAATAGAGTTGTACAATCTTGACCATAGTTTCAGAATATTTCCTTCAGTCTTGTAATTATCATTATTAGCTTCCCATTTTCACATCTTGAAATTTTGGTTAATAAAGTTTTCTATGATAGCATAGCAATACTTCTTAAAGCTAACACTCACATATGTAGACATATATGCTGCATATACATGCATAATGGTGAGGAGAAAATTATGAGGATGATGCAAAGAACAGGCAGTGTTTCCTTGTTATACATAGGGGCATTAGGAAGTAGGGCTCTTACTCATGGAATACATCCATAGTGTACATAAACCCCAGTGCCATCAAGTCGATTCACACTCATAGTGCCCTTAATGGACAGTAAGGCATCCATGAACTATTTAAAATTGCTCCATAGATTTTCTGAGGCTGTAGATGTTTATTGACCCAGATTGCCTCATTTTCCTTCTGGGGAACTGTGGGTGGGTTCAAGCCACCAAACTTTAGGTTGGAAGCTCAATGGTTAATCTACTGAACCACCAGAATTCCTTTCATTTTTATAGAGATAAATGTTAATTAATTATAATAAGAGAACTAACCATGAATTCATCCATTAGCTTGAGAAATAAAATAATTTGAGCAACCTAACATTTATGAACAATCCCTCATCTTGGTTAATCACTTAAATACTCAAGTATAAACTGACCTGAATATCAGCCAAGGCACCTACCTTTACAACAAAACTGCATAAAAGGTGTGCTGACTCATCACACTGGGGCAAAACACTAAGAGCATGCAACAGAGCAGCAAGGGGAGGAAAGTGAGGAAATCCCCAGGGAATATCAAAAATAGACTTTGGAGACAGAGTGTAGCACCCCAGCAGACTTGACTGGAAAACACTTGCAAAGGCCAACACACAGACCTTGAACTATTTATAGGCTTTTTCCATTTTTGTCAGTGGCTTTCTTTTTGTTATTGTTATTTTATTTGAGGTTTTTTGGGGCTGTTGCTATTGTTTTGTTGGTTTTGACTCTCTGTTGTTTTATTTGTCTTTGCCTGGTTTTTGCCCTTGCTGATATATCTGCATGCCTATCTAGATAAGAGAGGTGAGATAAATAATTTGGAGACGAAAAGAGCAGGATCAATGGTTCTGGGGGATGTGGGAGAAGGGGAGGTTGCAGAAAAGAAAGACGGTGGGAGAACCAACCCAGGAACAAGGGGACCACAAGTGAACTAACTTCAAGGGCGAGAAGGGCACAAGATGCCTAATGGGGCTTGATAAAGGGCAAGGTCACAGCAAGGAATTATTGAACCTAAATGAAGGCCAAACATGACAGTTAGCCAAGAGAAAGGTAAAAGGAAACAGAGGAGTGAACCAGGAGGCAAATGCCACTTATAGAGGTCTAAATACAGGAATGTGTGTGCATGTGTGTGTGTATGTATGTGACACGAAAGGGGAATAGAACTATGTATTCATTTCTATACGTTAAGAATTAAGCTTGAAACTGGGCATTGGGCATCCACTCAC
>PVJH01020543.1:0-40568 GCA_004026705.1 Nesogale talazaci | reverse complement strand
TAAGTCTTAAAGTAAGCCTTACAGAACTGTTTATTTATAACTTTTGATAATACCAAGCCCAATCTACTGGAATCTAGTTTTTCTATTTACTTGAGTAGAAAGAGGAGGAGAAAGGGGGTGGGGGGTTGTGAGGGAGAAGAGGCAGAACCAGGGGATGTCTGTTTTACCCCTAAATCACATGAACGCTGTACTCATTGTTCCAAACTTGACTGTGGAGATAAGCACAGGCTTCTCGAGGTTAGCAGCCCGGTGTCCAACGCACCAGGCCACCCGAGTGCTTCTCAGAATGACCGAACGACTGAATTGTGTGATCTGTGACTTGTATGTCAATAGAACTCTTTACATATGTACATATTACATATTTTTCTGAAAATACACATATGTATAAAAAAAAATCTATGAGTACCCTGCTAAATGAGCTAGAGCAGCACAGAAAATACATCTGGATTGTTTTTCAGGATTTAGAGAACAACTTTAATGAATAAAAGAAAACTAATGCCAGGCGCCCTGGTAGTATAGTGGGTTCTCCTATGGGCTGCGAGCAGCAAGGTCAGCAGTTGAAGCCACAAGAAAGGTGGCGCCTTCTACTCCCCAAGAGGTAGAGAGTCTTGGAAACCCACAGTCGCAAGTCTGTCCTTTCCTTATAGCAGTGGTTCTCAACCTGTGAGTCATGACCCCTTTGGGGGTTGAATGACCCTTTCCAAGGGGTGGCCCAATTCACGACGGTAACAAAATGACAATTATGAAGTAGAAACAAAAATAATTTTATGGTTCTGGTGAACATGGGGAACGGTATGAATGGGTCACGGCATTAGGACAGTTAAGAACCACTGCCTCCTAGGGTTACTGTAGTGGGAATTGAAAGAATGGCAGTGAGTTTGGTTTGGTTTTTTATCGCCAGGATAATACATTGAGAAGCTGGAACCCTACTTCGAAGCCATTATAAGCATACACTAGCATCTTATGAGTAACGCCACTACATCCTGTGCTTTACACCTCCAATAAAATGAAGAAATGTATTTTTCTACTGTGTTATGTTCAGTGTGAAATAACATTGAAGGGAGACTGTAGGATATCTATTTGGAAAAGCAGAAAAATTTTTTTTTAAAAATCAATGTTAATATTGCTTTATTCATATTCTTAACTTTAATAATCACAAACTACAAAACAGGATATTCATTTTCATCCTAAAGATACTCAAAAGCCCTCAGCAAACAATAATGATCCCAGAGAGACTCAATTCACTATTCTTTTTTTAAAATCCTTTTACTTGGGACTCTTACAGTTCTTATCACTGTCCATGCATACATCCACTGTGTCAAGCACATTTGCACATATGTTGCCATCATCATTTTCAAAACATTTTCTTTCTACTTGAGCCCTTGGTCAGAAACTATCTTTAAGAGATAGAGAATCAGTTTTCTGAAGAGGGCACAACTTAATACTGTATTCTATATCAATTCTTTCCCATGACCATCAGTGGGAGTGGTGGCTTCTCCCTTTCTTATTCCCTTTCTGATTCCATAGCATTTGATCTTCTTCCCATATGGCCCAATGGGTTGGGGTGCTAAATGAAAGATCAGAAGAAGCCTTCTACTCCTGTCTCAGATACTCAGCGGCAAAGCGACGGTGCCTACAAGGTCAGCAGGAGCCAGAACAGACTCCATTGCTCTGAGTCTGGGTTTTTTATCGACCTTATGATTACAGCCATGTATAGTCCGCCTTCTGAACTTAATTTCTCAGGGGTTAAATTGAATTATCAAACTACTTTTGAGTAGTTTAATCAAAAAGATTAAACTTATATTTGTGAAAAAGTGCTAAAAAGCACGGCGCTCAGGAGGAACCATGGTGATTGCCACATTCTCCTCCAAAGGCACTTGTACGACAACTCCAGGGGGCATCAAGCTAGGGTCTAGGGAGGACCTAGAATTTGAACATCTTTCCCTGGCCCCCCCCAAACAGAAACACTACCCAAGGAGGATCTGTGTAACCAGAGTGGATTGGGGCCAATTTCAATTGGCTGTATAAAAGACACAAACCAAAAAAAACCCCTCACCTAGATTGAATGATTGAACTATTGAATTGGATGATTTGTGGAGTAGATGCCAATAAAAAATGTTTTTTAAAATGAATGAATAAATTGTTAAAAGATGAAGAAAAAAAAACTCTCACCTAAAACATCAATATAAGACTTTTTTGTTTTTGTTTGTTTGGTTTTTTGGGGGGGCATCACTGCCCTCTGGTGGTCGTGAGCACTACCCAGCACTGCTCCTGAGAGCCGCCGCTGGATTTGAACCGCCAAATCCGCAGGCCGCAGTCCCACACTCAACCACTGACAACACCAGGGCTCAGCCCCAATATAAGAATTGAGCTTAGATTTCCCAACAACTAGCAGAGTCCAAGGTTGCCTGTGAATACAAAAACCCAGCGAGACACAAGCATCAACAGCAGGGAGTTTCCTTGCTTCCTTTTTTCAATTCAAAATGCTTGGGCTTGATATCTTAACTGCAAGTAATTTTTTCCCCTGATGCATACTTATACTCCGATTATGCTTAAGTAATTCACCAGGAAAAGGCTGCTTTGAAAAGCTAGCCTTCTTTACAGTCTCTGAAAAAAAAAATTGTCCTTTTACTGAACTTTAAGAGTCAAGTGATTAAGAAAATTATCAGTGTGTGTTCTTGGATTAATAATGATTTGCTAAAACTAAGAATTCAACTCCCAAAAAGACAACTTGTAGAAACGTGAAAATCTGCTCCTGCAAATGAGAACCCTGAGATTCTCACCACTGAAGGCCATCCGTCTGACTCGCCCTTGACTAGCTGGGCCATGAAGGCTCTCCAAATGTCCGGAGAGGCTTCCACCAAATTAATTTGGTCACTAGTGCAGCTGCACTCCCAAAGCACAAAACAGCCATTTGGTTTAGAGGGATACAAATCAGACAGTGGTCATACTTTTAGATTTTTATTTTTGGACTTAATAATAATAATTTTAAAAAACCACATCTGAGGTACAGAAATCAGATTTGTGGCTACCGGTGCTGCCCATTTGCAAAAAGTAGGTGTATTGATGCATTCTGTACAAAATATGGTCCCTTCCTCTCCACTGCCTACCTGCCTGCTGCACGTCTGATGCATGTTGTGTGTCCTCATAAAACAGTGTTGCTATCCAATTCCTGCCACTGCTTAGAATTAAAGCTATTAAACTCTCAGTTGAAACTGGGGTAGAGAAAAGTCCCTAATCTTTCCTTCTCAATATGTTATATCAAATGTCTTTTAGTAACTGCATTAGAAAGCAATTACAGCTTAATGGCTGTCTAAATCCATTATCAGTGTACATTTAACCTTTCAATATTTAAAGATAATATTTAATTTGAGCAAATTAATGGACTGCCTGTGAGACCAAATACATCTATTTAGTCTTTCTGGTTTTCTACCAGCGATATTTCTCTTTGGAGACTAGGTCTTGCGACAAGAAGTCTGATGTAAAAGGAATTCTATTTGTCGTTTAAACATATATTAATAAATGAGAGGCCAACCTAACCCCAAATGAGAAGCAATGTCTTTATTAACTGCCTGTGTCTTCTGCCATTAACAAAGCTGCTTTTAATTCTTTGCAGATTAATTTGATTCACTAATCGTTAAGTGAGCTTATATACTTTATCTCAAAACATGATTTTTTTTTCCAAGTTCCAAATGGCTAAATCTAACTTTACAAGGCTTGAGTAGGCTTTCAGAGAAGCATTTTCGCCCACAATGCCTGTGTTGCACACTCCACATTAAAAAGAGTATACTAACGCTTCAGAACTACGAGACATCCTCTCTCGCACCTCAGTTATATTTTAAGAAATTAGATTCATCAGAGAACATATCGCTTTAAAGAAGCATGAAACAGAATTTTGCAAAAGTCTATCAAATTCAAATAAATAAGATTATCAATGGCAATGGAAATTCTGTTATCAGTAAGCAACTGCAAACTCTGCAACTGAACAATTTAATGATTTGAGGGCCTCTTGTGACGACAATTTCCAAAAGGATTGGCCCCATAATATAAGTCCTATGCTCATGTATAGGATCTCTTCCTTGTTCCCCAAAATTAATCACCTTGCTCGCCAAAATGAAATTACTAAACTCGCTTACTTCATTCATTTTATTCAGCTCAATGCAGGTGTATTCGAATTTACAAATCTGGAAATCGTACAAATTTGTTGGCATCAACTTTTGTAACATTAAAACAATTTCAATGTTTTCTGTAAAGGAATCGGGAGTAATTTTTTAAAATTGTATTTCCCCAGCACAGTCCCAACTTCATGTACATGGCTCGACACAATGGCCATCAACTGAAACAGCTGGGCATCTGCTCCCCAGACCCCACTCCCTCAACCACATGACTGACTTCCATTCCAAAACATGGATGAACCCACCCCATTCTACTTGAATGCTCAATTCCTGGTGTTTTCTTCCAACAGGCTTCGACCCCTAATTTTGTCATCTAGCTGATTTTTCATACTGTTACGTAATCCTACTCATTGCTTAGATGTGTTTTGCTTGCTCCAAAACTAACTAACTAAAGAAAAAAAAAAAAAGCTGTATAGGAAGGTGATGATGGCTGCTCCAAACAAAATTTCAAATATTTATAATGGTCACAAAGTTAATTGTTCAAAAATTGTATCTGTGTTTAGATAAGATACATTCATGTGGCTGAAGAATTACAATAATAGACAGACTATCACCACAGGATCTGGGGTCCCTGCCCTGCCCTCTGAAAGTAGCCACTTCTTTGTTTTCTTTTTGTGTGTATGTGTTCATTTAAGCACAATAAAATATCCATTTTTATTCCTAACTCTATTCCCCCTTTTTTTTTTACAAGAAAGGCAAATTTCGATTTCTACACCATGTTCAAAATGAAGGGAGAATGTTGAATAATTTCTACAAGTTACTAGAAACTCATGAAAGTAGGGGTTTGAAGTCACATAAGTGATGTGAATATTACTAATCTAGGCTTCCAAACCTTAGTACCGAGAAAATCCTTCACCAGACAAGCCAAAGGCATGGCCCTAAAGGACTTACTAAGAAGTCCAATCTGCTGAATATTCGCATTTTAACTTCCCTACTTAAGCTTTACTCCTTGAAGCCAGAAATGACAAAACTAGAAAGTAATGATGATTTAAAACATGGATCTCCTTAGATATCTCCTTAGACACAACAAACAAAAGAGCCCAGAATGATTTATTGTCGGACAGAATGTGAGAGTTTCTTAAAGAGAAAATGCACATCACTAGCGCTACACATCCTGAGCTTCCAACACGGCTCTGGATAAACTTGAAAGAGCCCTTTTATTAATTTCCTAAGAAATAGTTTGAGGTCGATCAAAAGGAAAAAGAAACGTCGACTCATTAAAAGCAAGGCCCGCATTCTCACTGTTGGGGCATTTGGCTGCCAATATTGACCCCTAATGGCAGGTCGAATGCTGCGTAAAAGTCATCAAAAAGAGATTTCTTCAACTATATAAAGTAAGTGCTATATATGTGCTTTCCTCTTTTAAAAAAAACTAGCGCGATCAAGGTAATCACCAACACATGGCATTCAACGATGAGCTTGTCGGCTTGAAAGCCAAACAGAACGAGTTCACCAAAGCAAAAAAGAAAGAAAATAAGTAATTGTTACTTAGACTTCTGCTTGTGGCCATCAGAAACGCGACCTTAATTTGGCCTTAATGACCTGTAATCATGTTTAGCATATGGCTTTTAAGACTGCTATTATTCAGCTTGATCTATGGATATAATGGAGCAGAGCAGAACTGTGGGTATAATTAAAATAAGTTCCTGCAAAAGTGGAATATGTAGTACGTTGCTAATGTGTAAATGACTAAATAACTTAATTAGGTGAAATGAAGTGCACTTATAACCACAGATACTTAAACCAAATCATGATAATGTTGTATATATGAATATATTCTTTAAAAAATGTTTATTAACAAAACAGTGGGGCAATGAAATACAAAGTGAGTAGGACCTATACAATTAACACTGGTTAACGCTGACTTCCTAAATTAAATTGAGAGGATGCAAGTTACATTATGTCTTTCAAAAAGTTACCTGGGAAAAAGAGTAAACCTTATTGGTAAGGATCAAATATACATATGGCCTTGGGGTCTTGATTTGGGACTCGGAGCGTTCGTTTTTAAACACGTCCTATTCAACATTTGCAAATGAGGTTATTGGGGGAAGGGGTTGATAATTGATGACTGAAATCTCCATACATTAGCTAGGTTAAATTGTTACAAGAAGTGTAACAATAAACAAGTGTAAAATAAACAAGGAAACAACAAACAACCAAATCCTTTGCTGTTGAGTCCACGTGAACTTGTGGTGGCCTGACAGGGCAGAGTAGACCTGCTGCAGCAGGTGGTAAGGATATAGCTTTACAGAAGGGTTACCCTGGTGGTGTAGTGGTTACACTTTGGGCTGTGATCCTCATGTCGGCGGTTCAAACCCACCAGCAGCTCTGAGGGAGAAAGACTGCTCCCTTAAACAGTTACCCCGTGTGCGGTCACCATGATGCAGGATTGAATCGCTACCAGTCAGTTAGGCTTTTTTCCATGAGAGTCGATTGCCAAGTCTTTCCTCCCATCGGGTGGCTGGTGGGTTTGAATGCTGACTTCTCCGTTAACAGCTGAACGCTGAAGCACTGCACCATCAAGGCTCCATACTAAAGGGGTAGTTCTTTAAAAAGCAAATTCTTCGTGATCTCTGGGTTTTGCCATTGCATAAACGTAAATAAACATGGCGGACTACTCCAAGGATGCTCCTTTCTGGTTGTACCAGCACAAACACGGATGCTAAAATTCACCCAAAAAGGCTGTTCCCTGAAGCAAGATAAAGCAGCAGACAAGCACAGCAGGGAAGGAGTGTGAAGTACACATGTGGGGCCTTGATTCCAAACACAGCTGCTGGATCTAATTTTAGGCCAACTGGCCTTGTCAGTGTCTCCTAACGAGGAAACTTTCCCCACTGAATATTAGAAGCTGTAAAATGGGGAGGGGAGGGCACATAATGATATTCATTAGTGGCCTTCTCCACACCATTGCTGGTTTGTTCAGAAATATGTAACGCAACCTTCGAGCAGCAACCAGCTTCACCAGCGCTGTGGGGCGAACTTCAGTTAAGCAAGTTCTATTCCAAATAGGAAATCCAGAAAGAGATGAGTGCCCACCGAGGTTTATGCTGCAACAAATGCAAAACTCTTTAGATGTTCGATAAAGGAATCCAAGCATTGTAAGCAACCCCTCTGTGACTATGAATCAGTGACACCAGATGTCAGTTCTAACTCATGGCAACTCCATGTGTGTCAGAGAAGAGCTGGGCGCCATATGGTTTCCAAGGGCTGTTGGGTTGGAAGCAGACCACCAGGTGTTGTCTTCCTTAGGAGGTGCCTCTGGGTCAGCTCAAACCTCCAACCTTTTCCTCCACAGCCAAGTATGCTAGCCATGTGTCCAAACCAGGGACTCCTCTATCAGACGCACATATGCACGAGAGGGGCGGGTCAAAAGGCACTGCAGGCAGGGTTCAAGTTCACACAGGCAGGGGATTACGCCAACCACACAAAACAGGTCGGAACAGGTCTCTGCCATCAGTGGATGGCTGCAGTCAAGTTCTGTCGGCCACACACTTGATTTAGTCTCGTTAGGACTAAAGAGAACAAAAGTCTAGTCAACGCCTTTGGAGCAGATTTGCTGGGCCCGATAAATTCAAGACAGTGATGACGTCAGCTCAAAATAGTGACTGTTTTGGAATTGCAAAAGGGTCGTCTTCATAGATTTTTTTCTCAGAACATGCAGGCTTATTAGGGTGACGTTTTAAAAAAATTGAAAGGATATTGGTGAGAAAGGGAACATGGAGAGGTGTGTCCAGTGATTTTTCCCATGATGATGCATGGGAAACGCCTCCAGACAAGGGTAAGCTTACAGGGAGGGAGTGTCCACAAGCACCAGCACTACATTTTGGTGATTTGGTTTAACAAAGATTTCTACAAGTTTTTAAAATCAGTTTATTAGGGGGTCATAACTACTCTTATCACAATCCATCAATCCATCCATTGTGTCAAGCACATTTGTACATTTGTTATCATCATTCTCAAAACATTTTCTTTCAGGGCTGAGCCCTGGTGGCGTAGTGGTTGTGCGCGCGACTGCGGCCCACTGGGACGGAGGTTCAATTCCAGGAGTGGGGCTGGGCCTCCTACTCCCACCACCGGAGAGCAGTGAGGCCCACAAAAAAAAAAAAAATGAAACATTTTCTTTCTACTTGAGCTCCTCATTTGGGGGTTCTATAATTTTTAACAATACATTTTGATGTATATGTGCTTGGATGTGTACGAAAGAGCTTCAAAACCCTCATGGGAAAAGTTCATTATGTTCTCATTCCATTAGGCCATGAACTTTTTGACACCCTCTTGCATAGATGTGCATTCAGATCTGTTTGTATATACAGATAGATAAACACACGTGATGAACTGATGAAATTTTCACAACTCACATTAGTCTTAATCTGTAGTCTTCATCACTACTAGTAATTAATCTACTAGTAGTCTTTTTTTTTTAAGTACTAGTCTTAATCCCCAAGATTTACTAAATTCTTATAGTGAGCTCAATCCAGAGCTCAAAGTCAGACTGTAACCAAATCCAGCCCTCTCTTGTCTTATCCAGCAGATGTGGACTCAGATTGCCTTTCAGGAAGAGAGCAGAGCTGCCCCATGGGGTTTCCAAGGGTGTAAATGTGACAGCAGCAGACTGCGCATCTGCCTTCTGCCCAGAGGCGGAGGGTGGGGGTAGGGGTTGGGGTTCAGACAGCTGACCATTCAGCAGTATTGCACTCAACCGGGGAACCACCAGGACTCCCTTTGAGTCCACTGATTACATAGCTCACTTTTAATCTCCTATCAGGGGCTATGAGAAGAGCAATTGTGGAGAGGAGGGAATTCTACCTAACACTAAAAATAGCCTTTTCAGTGTTTAGGTGACTAAAGAGTATGTATGGACAGTCACCAATAAGGAGGCTTCTCTGGTTTGGTTCAACCATCCTCTTTTATCCCCAGAACAGTAAGTAAATGCAGTTCTAAACCTTATTTAAGATGATCAAGAAGAGCATTAGCTGCTACCATCAAGTAAGGCAATGAAGCATTGGTCCACTAATGCATCCATTAACTTTTCTTGTTCCCAGAAGGGAAGCACATTGAATGTATGCAATGATCATAGCACAGCGATCACTCTGCCCTCATTCCGAAATTGTATGCAAATATTCAATCAGTTCATGCTCTCATAAATTTTCCTATGAAAAGGGGTCGTGCTTCCTCAATTTTTTCCAAGCACCCTATGGCTTCAATAATGAAGGACAATAAAAATAATAAGCCCCGGCCTTTTCTCCCAGGTTCTGGTTAAACTTCCAGTATCACATACAGACAACTTGCTCCCAGGAGCTCACCTTTAGTGTTAGAGAACTAGAGTTAGGGTCAGAGACGTCAGTCTGGAAAGCCTGTTGTGAATACTTTTCTCAGCTTAAACTGCCCTCCTGCCCTATTCTCTCTCTGGAGATTGACATCTCTCTGGCACTGACATTCCTGTGAAGACCGCCTAACTCTCACTTATCTCAGACTCCAAGCCTTGTGATTTCACAGTGGGATCCCGTGTGGTGATACGCTTCTGAGAACTGATCATACAACATGACAAAGCATTGAAAAGCAAGGATGTTACTTTGAGGATTACCGTGCTTCTGACCTGCCCCATAGGATGTTCAGTTAGTCGCTTCACATGCATGTTAAAGTTGGCCAATCGATAAGGAAGCCCAAAGGAGGATCAATGAGTTTGAATAACGATGCTGGTGAAGGATAGTCAAAGTACCAAGAACCAACAGAAGGAAAAGATCTGCCTTGGTAGAAGTACTGGCAGAATGGTCTTTAGAAGGGGGGAGGCCAGACTTCACCTCACGTAGTTTGGACATGCGGTCCCAAGCTTGGTGAAACTCCAGGGGGGTGAAAAAGAAGGAGACTCTGGATGAGTTGGATGGACGCAGCGGCGACCACAATGAGAAGCCACATAAGAACACTTGTGAGGATGGTGCGGGACTGAGCGGTGTCTCACTGTGCTGTCCACGGGGTCACTAGGAGCTGGAGTCAGCCCAATGGTGCCCGATAACAGCAACAAGGTAACACTTCAGTTCTATGATTATCCCCACCTTCACCTGGAACTATCCTGCGCATCATTGGTTTGGGGTTTTTCAAGCATTCATCCCCTTCCTTCACCTATGACGATGCTTCGACAAATTGGCTGGATTCCCTAAGATATGAATGTTCAACTAAATGCTTATAAAGGCCATCGGCCAAGGGGTTTGTCTAGTAAGGTGTTGGATGACGCAAAATTCAGAAGCATGAAACAATCTCATACTCTGCACACTTAGGAAAAGAGGAGTTCCAAAAGTTTATGGAAAAACAGAAAAGATGGTCTGAGCCCCGATGGCATAGTGGTTGTGTGCGGGACTGCGGCCCCCAGGGTTGGTGGTTCATATCCAGCAGCAGCTCTCCAGGAGCAAGGCTGGGCCTCCTACTCCCACCAGGGCAGTGATGCCCACAAAAAAAAAAAAAAAAAGAGGGGCTGAGCCCTGGTGGCGTAGTGGTTGTGCGCAGGACTGCGGCCCACTGGGAGGGAGGTTCAATTCCAGAAGCAGCTCCACAGGAGCAAAGGCTGGGCCTCCTACTCCCACCAACAGAGGGAAGTGATGCCTAAAAAACACACACACACAAAAAAAAAAGAGAAACAAAAAACGGAAAAGATCATGGAACTTTTCCATGGAATGTTTAGAGTTCCTTCACATTTACTGCCTTATTTATGCCCCACTGGCTCTACTAAGACTATGATGACCCACTACTTACAAAATGATTACACACATATGATACTTTGCCTGCAAGATCCTTCTTCTCTGTGTAACTGTGTTTTGAAATGTTTTCATTTATTCCATTCACAAAAGTTGCACATGCTCACGTCAAATCCAGTAAACCAGAAATGGCCCATCAGGGAAAAGGCATTACTATCTCCACTTGCCCTAGCAATAAAGTCCCTCTCTGAGCTCTAATGTGATTTGCACTTTCCTATCCATGAGGAGGCCTGGTGGCACAGTGGTTACGAATTGGGCTATGATCCGCAAGGTGAGCAGTTCAAAAGCACTAGCCACTCCTTGGGAGGAAAACAGGATTTTCTACAGTCTCAGAATCCCTCAAGGGCAGTTCTACCATGTTCTACTGAAACACTTCTGAGTCTGCATCACTAGATGGCAGAGAGTTAAGAATGGTGAGAGGGCGAGGAACCACCCTGACTCAAGGTCTGGGATCATTCCCCTGATGCTCGTGAGGGGGCAGCAGGACAGAGCTCCTGGGCCACTGCTGGTGGCTGTCGGTTGCACTAATGATCTCTGCTCCCAAATTTTACTGGTATATGGCCCTGACCACTCTTTAGACACTGTCTGTGGCTGCTTTCATGCCATACTAGCAAGAGTTTTGGTAAGCTTGCCACAGAGTCTATGATGCCAACAGACTGATCATCTGAGCCCTTTAGAGAAAAAATTTGTTGACCCTGTTCCTATCTATTTGATTTGAGCTTCAGAGACTTGAGTTCAGTGTCTACGTCCTTCAGGGAGAAAAGAATGCTTTTCCTTTAAGGTACATTTCTTTTTTACATGCCTCGATATGGGTGGGGCAAAATAATTACCACTTAAGGGACTCTAAACATGAGTAATTTTCTTTTCTTTGGGCAGGGGCGGGGAGGGGGGAACCTTAAACTTTACCAAATCAAAGCATGGGCATGTACACTTGAATCATGGTGCCTTACCAACAACCAAAGGAAAGATGGCCGGCTCTGGACAGAGCACTCTGAGCACTCTGGCACTGACAGCTTCTCTTCTGGGTCCCCAGCCTCATCTGGTCTGTCCACGGACACCCATCCTGTCTGGCCCCAAGGCCACAACTCCTCGAGGCATCTCCCTAAATATCATTACCACCTGCCTGGATTTTGTCATCTCACTTAATCACCGACCCGGAGTCTATTTTAAATCAAAGCAACCCTATTGGACAGGGTAGAACTTTTGTGTGTGTCTGTGTGTGTGTGTGTGTGTGTGTGGCATCACTGCCCTGGTGGGAATAGGAAGCCCAGCCTTGCTCCTGGAGAGCTGCTGCTGGATTTGAACTGTCAACCCTGTGGGCTGCAGTCTCGCACAAAACCACTAAGCCACCAGGGCTCAGCCGGGTAGAACTCTTTAGAAGAGTAGAAAGCATTATCTTTCTCCCATGGAATGGCTAGTGGTTCGGAGCTGCTTTCTCTATGGTTGGCTGCCCAACATATAACCCACCATGGCAGTAGGGCTCCTGAGTTTTGCCATAGCGTGTGTTCACTAGACATTTGCTTAATTAATATTTTTCTTTATAAAGAGTTAAAATGAAAAAGACATACTCTTCTTCTCGAAATGCCATCGATAAAACCCTGGCCTCACTGTGCTACCAACCGCTTCTCTGAAACCAAGTCCACCATAACGCAAGTGTATGGCCATGGGCAGCTAGGGAGCACACAGACCCAGGTCCTGAGATCACATCTGTGTACTTGCTCCATCGCCACCTACCACAGCAATACCCAACGATTCACTCTGCCACTTAATTGCTGTTTGTTTAGTGTATCTCATCTGGACACTTGAGGACCTCAGAGGGATGTCCAGAAGCAGACGAGTTTGTGAATGGAAAGCCAGAGGCACAGTGAAGAGTTGACGATGCCATGGCCCGTCCAGAATCCAGATGTGTGTGACGATGCATGTGGGAGAAAGCTTCAAATGTTTTAATTCCAGCTCGTGGAGGCTTTGTAGGCAGAATAGAACTGCTCAAGAGAGATCTCTTTGCTAGCAATCTTTATGGAAGTAGAGCACCAGTGAACTTCCCCAGAATCACTGGTGGGTTCAAACTGCCAACCTCCAGGGCTCCATATGGGCCATCGGACCTGAACAACCAGAAGATGCATGAGTCTTGGTTTCCTATTAGTGACTTGAGAACAACTAGTTTACACCAAGCTCAACATAGGACAGCCACCACAGGGTGCCCAGATTAGCATCAGTACTCAGCGAGTGTTACGTTTCTCCAACCCTAACTTCAGTCCATATTTTGTCTGGGAACAAGTGCTGACTGAAAAATGCAGACATGATTGAAGAAAACAAAATAGGGTGATACAAACACCAGACAATTTTATGACCTGGAAAACCCAATAAAAGACCACAAAGTGCTGAGTGTTTAATAGTTTCCAATGGGAATACTAGCTATGACTCTAAACTTCAACTATGCATGGCGCTGCAGAATGATCTTTCTGTTTAATCAGTAGAGTCAATGCAAAACACATGATGTGTTTACTGAGCCATTTGTTAAAACAAGCTTTAGTCTTTCTTTTAATCCAAAGATTTACACCTCAGAGAAGAAGTCATTTCAGATGAGACCTGAATGGGATTAAACAGGCAAAGAGAAAGGTAAGGGATGTGAACAGAGCTCGCGCTGAAGCCCTCAGTCAAGGAAAAGTGTGTCCAAGCCACAGTAACAGACAAATACTGACTATCTACCGGTCCTAAAAGGAGTGCACTGTGGCTTGACAATACTGAGGAAGGGGAGAGGGAAACCCAGTGCAGACTGTGGAGACATCTGCAAACCAGAGTTGCTAGTCAAATCATGATGAAAAGAGAGTTGACATTAAATGGAGTGCCCTGTTTGACACAGTGAGAACATCTTTGTCTGTTTTGGAATATGGATTCAAGAGAACATGCCTGGAAGAATGGAAGGTAGTCAGGGAGCCAACAGGGGAGACTCAGCAAGAAAGGGGCAGTGCCTTCATCTTGGTTGCTAAAAGTCCAGATAGAGAGCAGAAGGAAGCTGAAGGAGGAACCCAGCTACACAGGACTTGAGTTGAATCCACTAGGTGCAAGGAATGCCAATCCTCAGATACAAAATCTTCTGAGGGGAGAGGCATGTACAGTGGAGAGAAAGAAATCTAGTATGGTGGACAAGCACGACCCCACAGAGCTGACACTGAGACGCATGAATGACACCAGAACCCTATCTACAAGGGGTCTTCCAAAGGTGCAGGGAAGAATGAACTTTCTCCACAAGCTTTTGAAACTCCACGTGTCTAAAGAGGCTGCCACCTTAGGAAAGACACACACATGAAAAACCAACAGGCAAATACTGACTATGTCTACTAGTTGTTGGCATAAAGTTCATTCGGTACATGACAAGTACCACCTACCTAAGGTCTCCAATTGACCCTTTTTGCAACAAGGGAATAAGATCAGGCTGCTAATAACAGCAGTTGACTCACACTGATTCCCCAACCTCTGCTTCACTCATGGTCCACGATGACTCCCAGTGGAACAGAAAAGAAGATCCAAGTGAGCCTTGTGATGGACTCAAATACTCATAGTTCAGACAGAAGAAGAAGAACAGGCAGGGGTGTGGCAGAAAGAAAATCAGGAGAGGGTGGTGCCCACAGACTGAGTGTCAATAGAAATGGAACATTCTGTCCAACGTTTCAGAAGTTTTAGTAAAATACTACTGCAAAGAGTCTGACAAGTTGAAAGCTATCAATAATTTAAATAAGAATTAGCAATTTGGGCCTACTTCAGTGGAATACGTGTGGGCAGGTGCCAAGTCAGAAAAGATTTCAAAGTAATTTTTTACAAAAATGAACAAGCAAATTCACGGCTATTGGACCAATGCGGACATATTTTGGCTCTAGAAAGGGCGCACTCAGAAGCTATTCCACAGGAGAAAGACGAGGCGGTCTGACTGCACACAGATTTTCAGCCTCAGATACCTTATGGAACAGGTCTATGTGTCCCATTGGGTCATCATGTGTCAGAATTGACTTGATCGTAGTGGGTTTGGCTTGGGTTTTTAAGAACACTAATCACTAGGTCACGGCAAGGTGTAAAAGCTAAACACTGGGAAAAGGGCTTGCACATTAGAAGGTAGTACATAGAGAAAGTAAATATATTATTAGGAGAATAGCAATGATAACTTTTAGAAGTGAGCACCAGACGTATTTTTAAAAAATCAGTTGTTATATTCAACAACTAATTATGCCAAGTTGTTCAAAATGGGGATGACCACTCCCTCAAAGGGAGGAAGGAGGTTGAAACTATCTAGTGGGGAGCTGCAAAAGGAAATCTTATACTCTATCTTGGACTATGGGCTATAGAGTGCGACGTTGCTAATTGTCAAAGGGGTGCTGAGTAATTTTTTTTCTTTCTTAAAAGGTCAAATAAGCTTGGATACGTATGAATTAGACAAAGCTAAAAAGAGAAATCAGTATTTGGGAGATGATTCTAAAGAAATAACCCAGACTGCAGCACAGAAACCCAAAGGACTAGAATACATTAAACAGAAAGAGGGAAGTGAATAAGGTCTACCACCCATTTAATCAAAGTTCCCAAAATAAATAGAAAGGAGGCCTCAGAATATTCAAAAAGAGCTGACAATTTTTCTAAGCTGGAGGAAAAACAGAAATGTATAGTTTGACAAAGCAAAAGGTATACCCCAAAACCTGCTGAGATCAAGTCAATTCCAACTCACTGAGCGCCTGTATAAGGCTTTCAAGGCTGTAAATGTTTCTGGGAGCAGATCGCTTCAACCGTCTTGCTCTGAGCAGCTTCTAGATTTGACCAGCTCACCTCAAGGATAGCTGTGTAACGTTTATCTTATCGTATCATCAGAGCTCTTAATACTCTAAACCAGTGATTCTCAGCCTTCCTAATGCCATGACCCGCGACCTTTTCATACAGTTCCTGTTGTGGTGGTGACCTCTCCACACCCACCCAAAATTATTTTCATTGCTACTTCATACCTGTAGTTTTGCTACTGTTACGAATTGAGCAACCCCTGTGAAAGGGTCGTTGGGACCCCAAAGGAGTTGCAACCCACACGTTGGGAGCTGCTGCTCTAAACCAAAGTTCAATAGAATGTGTTTCTAAGTAAAATCAAGAAAATCGCATCTAAATACAGAATAGAAAAACCAGCTGAACACCACAAAAAAAGAAAGAGCAATAGAGAACTCATCAGTATAAATACAGATCTCCTGAAATGAAATTGTAATTAGATAAATGAGACTTCTCATGAGTCACGAAAGAATTCATAAGACAATAAAATGAAATCATCGCAGTAATGAGAAAACAATTGTCAACTAAGAATTGTGTACACAGCAAAACTATCTTTTTTAAAAAAAGAAAAGGACATCATGAATCAATAAAACTATGAAAGTGAACTTCCACCATTCTCTTACCCAAAATAACTTCTAAAGTACGTACACATCACTAAATATAAAAATGATCATACAAAGAATGCTTGAATTCCAAGAAAAGTGTTTACAAAATTAAATAGTAGATAAATCTAAAGGCATAATGACTATAAAGTAGTATCCAGGGCTGAGCCCCGGTGGCGTAGTGGTTGAGTGCGGGACTGTGGCCCATTGGCTTGGTGGTTCAAATCCAGCAGTAGCTCTCCAGGAGCAAGGCTGGGCTTCCCACTCCCACCAGAGGGCAGTGATCCCCCTCCCAAAAAAAGTAGTATCTGATTCAGAGTAATTATTTTAAAAATCAAAACTAAAATATTCTAGGTTGAGAGGGAATGATATTGTTTTTATAAAAAATAAAGACCATAGACAAATTTAGATTTAGGAAGGCAATTAATTATGTACAGTAAAATCTCAGCAATAGACCTAAAAAAAAAAAAAAGAAAGAAAGAAATTCCGAGCAAAAGAAGGGGAAAAATGTATTTTAAAACCAGAAACAGTATTTAAAAAGAAAGAAAAAAATAAAGAATAGAAGAGGCAAAGCAAATGAAAAACAAAAATTTAGATTACAATAATCAGTGTACAATCTTATATAGATTTAAAGGACAACTTTTGAATTGCAGTCAATTTAAATGGTCTGAACAGAAGTAAAAAAAAAAACTATAAATGGGGCTGAGCCCCGGTGGCATAGTGGTTGTGCGCGGGACTGCGGCCCACTGGGAAGGAGGTTCAATTCCAGCAGTGGGGCTGGGCCTCCTACTCCCACCACCGGAGAGCAGTGATGCCCAAAAAATAAAAAATAAATAAATAAAACAAACAAACAAAAAAAACTATAAATGAACTTGAATAATAAAATTTAACAAAAATTAAAATCCAGCTATGTCTGGCATTCTTAATAGACCATAGAATGGTTGGCATTAAAGAGTTAAAAGAGACACAGTAGACAAATAAAAAAAAAGGAAATGGGATAACTATACTGGTATCAGACAGACTACATTCAAGACAAAAAGGAACCAAAAGAAGCAAACTACGTAATGATAAAATGTTTACTTTACCAGGACAATCTAACAATTCTAAAAATGCAATAAAATTACTTCATTATGTATACAGTAAAACTGAATAGAAACACAGGACAAAATTGATAATGCATCATCATAGTGGAATAATTTAAATCAGTTCTTTCTGCAATAAATAGATCAATAAGGCCAAAATAATAATATTAATAAAATAGAGATGATGAGTTTTGAGTAAAGATTATTTTAAGGCTCAATTCCCAAAGAGAACAGTTCAGCTCAGCTGGGCTCTGTGACACAGTGGATGGCGCGCTGGACTTCCAGCCCTTCTCAAAAGTTGAACTCAGAAACTATGCATTCTTTCCAAGTGCATGACAGGTCATCTAAGGCAACTGATCGATCAAATTTGACAACAACAACAAAATTCCCTATAAATAAAAAAGAGCTGTGACCACACAGGAGAGTCAATCGTTACAATTAAATTGCATTAGGAATCAACAATTAATAAATGGAAAACACAATTCACTATGAAATTTCAATGGCACCAAGAAATACTATACAGGTAAAGAAGAAAGTAGGCTGCAAGTTTTAAAATATGTGTCAAGTAATGATGACGCATAAGGAGGGGTTCCAAATAAATCCGTAGAAAAGTGGAACCAAAAGATAATTGACTTTTTCCACACACTTTCGGAATCCACCTCATAGGTGCATATGGTAAAAATTATGCACACAGTTAAGTATTTGATTCCTAGAAAAGACTAGTAAATGACTGATTTTAGTCAAGAAAAATAACATGCACACACACAAATTAGAATACAAAATGAAATTCCAGAAGCTGCATATTAAAGAGTTAATAATGACACAAAAGTTTTTATAAAAGTAAATCTGGGGGGCGGGAAATCATACCTACATACAATAGACATACATTTTAAAATTACATGAGAAACAAAGTATATTAGAAAAGCTTAATAATATATAACAGCATTTACCAAAACTCAGCCTACTGAAAAGAAGGCAATTCTGCCTTCCAGCCACCCATGGAAACACTGGCCACAACTAGCTAGCTCCCTTGAAGCGGCTGGTGGACTTGAACTGCCAACCTTTCAGGGAACCGTCAAGAGCTTTCACCACTGTGCCACAAGGGCTCATAATAATACCATTCAAGGTTTAGATGCTTCTCATTAAGAAAACACCAAGCCAAGATGTTCTTACCCAATTCAAGAGACAGGGGACTCAGTCACAGTCGAGAATATATTGCCCCATTCCTTCTGTGGGTCAGTAGTCAAAATCAAACAGGATTAATTCAATAATGAAGAGTATCTGCCAGTCCTAATCATACACAAAAATATTAAAGAAACTGCAGCAAACGGATTTTATAGTAGAGCTATCCCCCACTTTTGAAAAGTTGGAATTACCAGTTTGATTTTCTGAAAGACTAAGATGAGTCCACATAAACCGAAAACAGTCCAAAGATTTTTCCTTTGGGCAAAAAGGGGGTAGCAAGGGAAACTAGCATTGTTTGGGGGTTTTGCATTTTAATTTTTACAGTGAGCGGTTAAAGTGGCATTGTGTACCCCAACAGAGAAAGCAGGATCCCTAAGCTCCTTCCTCATGAACTTCCCATCATCAAGTTGCCAGAACTTCGAACTGCGTGTGTACATTATGTTGGTGCTGTTAGGGGCTAGCACATGGACTCTCACTCACAGGAACAAAGAAAAAAATGCAGCCCTGCCCTGCACCATCCTCACCATTGCTCTGTGTGGGCCCACTGGAGCATCACTGAGTCAATTCATTTACCTGTGAACACTCTCACTGCCAATGAGGTAACTCCCACCCAAGCAACCCTACCGGAGAGAGTAGAACTGTCCCTGTGGGTTTCAGGGACTACAATTAGGTTAGTGCTTTATGTAGGTTTCATGTGTTATATAGAGGGATTTGGTAGGTTATTTTGGGGTCTGGGAATGAACAATAATTTTTCTCATGAAAAAATGATTCTTCACTTTATTCTATTTTGGTTTATGAAAAATTTAAGAGGAATACTCTATTCTCATGTAGTAGGGAAAGCCTTAATTATTTTGAAAAGACTAAGTACCAAAGAACTTTTTTAAATTAAGAATCATTTTATTGTGGGCTCTTACATAGACTTTCACAATACATAAATACTTATACTGTGCCAAGCACCTTCGCATGTCTGCTGCTGTTATCATCCTCCAAGTATCCACTTTCCACTTGAGCCCTTGATGTCAGCTTCCCATCCTTTCCCCTCGGTCCCTGCTCTCCCTCCCCCACCAACCCTCAATACTTTATAAATTATTATTGTTCTGTCCTATCTTACACTGCCCGACCTCTCCCCCAGCCCACGCCTTTGATGTCTGTCCTCCAGATAGGAGGTTATCTGTAGATTCTTGTAGTTGGCTCCATCTCTCTACCCCACCTTCTCTCTACCCATCTGGTAACTCCCATCTCACCACTGGCCCCAAGGGGTTCATCTGTCCCGGGTTCTCCATATCTCTAGCTCCCCTCTCTACCAGTGTACCCTCTCCAGTTCAGCTGAATTTGTAAGGTAGAGTTGGGACCATGATAGTTGGGGGGAGGAAGTCTTCAGGAATCAGAGAAAAGTTATGCTTCATCGCTACCTCACTGCACCTTGACTGGCCTGTCGCCTCCCCGTGACTCCCCTGTAAGGGGGTGACCAATTACCCACCAATGGGCCTTAGGTCCCCACCCTGCTCTCCCCCTCATTCGTAATGATGTGATTCTTGTTCTTTGATGCTTGATACCTGCTCCCTTCCACCCCTCCCAAAGAACTTAATGACCACATAAACTATCCTCAAAACACACTGGGAAAATATAAATATCATTTAAAACATCAGCAGGTTAAAGGAGATAAGGATATCATCATTTAAATATGCACAGAAAACGCCCTTAACAAAATTCAATATCCAGTCATGACAAAAACACTTAGAAAAAGAACAAGTCTTTAACCAAATATCAGCCACATCACTGCCAATTATAAAAATCAAGAATAAGACAAGGATACTATTTCCATTTTGATTCAACAGTGTACTTGAGACTCTACACAGTACAATATGACAAGAAAACTTACACAGAGATGAAAACAGGTTAGGGGACAAAACATAACAGTCTGTAAGAAAAAAAAAACACCTCATAATTGTCACACATTATATGACTACAGGGAAAACGCTAAAGAAAACAAAGATATTTTTAGAAAAAGACAACTTAGTAACATGGCTGAGTAGAAAATTCAATATAGAAAAACAATTATATTTTTCTATGGACCAGTCACAAACTATTTAGATGTCATTTAAAAGAAAATATAATTAGCAACTGTAACAAAACAAAAAATAGGACCCTTAGAGATTCAATTTAAATCATACAAAAATATAAAGGTAAACCAGAAACAGAAAAAAGTGACAAGATTTTATTTTGATAAAGACCTAAAAAAATGGGGAAACGTATAAGATACCATCAGCATTAAAAACTTATTATATCTCTCTCAAATTGACCTCTTATTTCCATGCAATTCCAAGATAAATCTTTATAAGGTTTAATAGAGCTCTTGGCAAGGGATACTAAAATGTGTATGGGAGAGTATAAGCTCAAAAATAGAAGTAAAATGTGGCATATAGACAGAAGGAGGGGACAGGAAAGATTGCACTTACTTTATGCATGATCATGTATGATCACATTGTTACAGTGTTGGGGCAAAAGGAGACAAATGCATTAAGAATCAACAAGAATCAAGGACCAAGATACAGAGTGTCACAAACACGGGCCTTGTCACATTGCACATGGATGGGGCAAGAGGAAAGGATAGTCAGGCCTTTATGACAACGTGGAAATGGACTCTTATTGCTCACTCTCTGCCCAAATGAATCCCCAGTTCTATGTGAAAGGCTAAATAATGATAACAACACTTCCAGAAGAGCACAAGAGAGAATAGTTATATGACAATGAGGCCGAGGATTTCTCAAACATAACAGAAAATTTTAAAAGATAAAGAAAAAAATCAAAGGACTGCATCAAATTAAAGCACTTTCATCCCTCAAAAAAGGAGCCTGTGGGTTATGTGTTGGGCTAAAAGCCACAAGGTGGGTGGTTCGAACCCCCTAGTTACCCTGAGAGACAAAATGAGCTTCTTTAAAGGTCTACAGTCTTGGTATCAGTCAGAATCAACTATATGACTATGAGGTTTTTGGGTTATTGTTGCTGTTATTGCTTATTCACCAAAAGACACCATAGGGAGTCAAAAAGCAAACCACTGCTATCCAGTCAAGTCTACTTCATAGGGACCCTACAGGACAGAATAGAATTGCTCCACGGGTTTCCAGCACTAAAGAAATATGACAGCATTTAGTCCCTAATCTGTCTCAACACAGAGCAGCAACTGGTGGGTTTGAACCACTGACTGGGCAATTATCAGCCCCACACTTGGCCTACTCTGCCACCAGGGCTTCTTACATAGTGAAAAAGCACGTCATAAAACAGGGGGCAGCATTTGAAAGATGCACAACTGAGAAATAATTACCAAAATCAACCAAGTTCAAATGATATTAAGAATGAATCATGTAAGACAAAGCCCAACAAAAAATTACAAAGAGGAAGGAAAGGCTTCATAAGAAAACAAGCATATTGTAAATGCTCTATCTAAAGATGGTCTGCCACACGAATCCTTCCCTAAACCAAACTCACTGCCTTCGAATCAATTCCAACGCATAGCAGCTCTAGGGAAATTCAAAGTAAGATTATAAGGATGCACATTTTCTTTTCACTAGATTAATACTAATTAAGAAATTTACTAATCCCGAAGGTGGGCAATAAGTGGATCAACATTACCTTTTTTAAAAAATTGTTGCTACTAGCAGAGTATAAAAAATTTTTAAAAACCTTTGGAAAATGTTTTGGGGGCAATCTTGTCATGTTGGGTACTCACGAACCCTACAACCTAGCAGCTCTGTTCCGAAGTGTCCTCACAGAGAGCAACACTGCAGGGGAATTTTTACACGTTTACATCGACATGTGTACAAGTCAACAGTCCTAAAAATTATGAACCAAGTCAACATTTTATCAAGTAGAAAATACATACATAATATTTGGGAACTTCACCAGCAGGGAAATAAATTGTGCCATATCTAACTATGTTAGACAACCTCTAACAACATGGATAAATCTTCCAATCCTCATACTCAGTAAACAGAGCAAGTAGTATAAAACAAGTTAGGATTTATACACACACACACACACACACACACACACATATATATATATATATGTAAAATGTCATACCACAGAGAGGCAAAATCAAAGAGCACATGGGTTGGAGAGGTACATAGTTATCATAAAACTACGGTTTAGAGCTACGTACATATATTATAAAATCACTATTTAAAACTGCAGCCTTATTCACAATCGCCCTTAGGTGCAGACAACTCCAAGGTCCTTCAATAGATCATGGGAAAAGACAATGTGGCGTGTGCCAGCGACGGAATGCTATTCTGCCCTAAAGAGAAGTAAGAGCCTGAAGCATACTATAGTGTGCATGAAACATACAAAAAACATGCTGAGTAAAATAAGCCAGACACAAAATAACAAATACTGTATTTGGACAAAATAGCTACAAGAGGCAAATACAGGCAGACAGCAGAGCAACTGGGAGAAGAATCCTGGAGGGGGCAGGTTGCTGATGTTTAGTGGGTATTAAAGTGTCTGAATGGGGTATTTACAATATTTAGGAAAACTGGTACAACAGTGTGCCTATAAGTAATACCACTAAATTTAAAACCATGTATTTTAATACAGCAAAATGGCAAATTGTTTCATATACTTTATGACAGTAAAAAAAATAATAATAATAGTGAGGAAAAAAAGAAAAAGAAAGAGACTGTTGACCTCTGGGAGGGAAGACAATGCCATGTTGCTAAGAAAGGAATCAGGAGTAAACCAACAGTTCTGATTCTACTCAAGGGTTCTGTCGAGTCGGGAGCTCACAGTTCATCATATTATTTTGTGCATGTCCAACAGTAGATGACGAGTCTATGTTTTAGGATAGTGGTGATGGTTGCTGGGTGCAGTGGCATCGCCCCGACTCACAGCCACCCCGTGTAGCAGAGTGAAACAGCTCCATCGGGCATCCTAGGCTCCAATACTTAGAAAGCAAATCACCCAGGCTTTCTCCCACAGAACCACCAGGTAGGTTCGAACTGGGGACCTTTCGATTAGCGGCCTACCACTTAGCCATTGTGGTTCAGTACTCACGAATGCATATTGTTGGGACTAAACTAAAGAATATGCAACGAAGAACTATGGAAACTGCCTACGTAGACAGCCAAAGTCATCTTCAAAGACAGTAAGAGAAAGGGCCAGAGGCGATCGGCATGTGAGGAGGGGTTTCATGACATCTTATTTTCTTTTTTTTTTTTTTTAAAGGCATTTTATTTTATTTTTTGGGAGGGCAGCATCACTGCCCTCTGGTGGGAATGGGAGGCCCAGCCTTGCTCCTGGAGAGCTGCTGCTGGATTTGAACCGCTGACCCAGTGGGCCGCAGTCCGGCACTCAACCCCCTACGCCACCGGGGCTCAGCCGACATCTTATTTTCATTATGGAACATTTCAGGTAGGGAGAAATGAAGTAAGTACTCTAACTTACGGCCACTAGCCCACAGCCCATCTTTGGTGAGCCCTAAGTTTGTTTGTTTGCTCTTCTTCAAAATAAGGAAGTAAAAATACTGCTGAAGCTCCCTATGTGTCCTCAAGGGGAAGGTAATTGCATTTCATTTTGTTTTTAACTAAGACTTACTAACAGCTGCCTTGTCTCCCATGCAGAAGCCCCGGCTCAATTCCCAGCCGGTGCCATCTCATGGGCAGACGCTGTCCACGAGGGATTGCCTAGTGCTATGAGGCTGACCAGGTTTCAGCAAAACAGCTGTGAGACTAGGAAGAAAGGCCAGGGACATATTTTCAAAAGTCAGTCACTGAAATTCTTGAGGATCACAAGAGACCAATCTTTAACCCACCATGGGGAAAGCCCAGAACAGGGCAGCATGTCATTTTGTGTGAAGACACGGGAGGTCAGGGGCTGGCTTTTGGGCTGGTTGGCAGCTAAGATCAATGCCTGCCTACATGCTGTCAGGAAGGTGCTAGGGAGCAAATCCTGGCCACCCATCAACAGGACACCACCAACTCACCTGCCACAGGGCACAAGCTATAAGCCACTTTTTCCAATGCTGCAGACAGGTTAACATCCTTTCCTCCAGCTCTGAAGAGCTCCTGACCAATAGAGGCAAGTCGTCGTTGTCAGCGTGTTGTGTTTATCGGCCCAACACAGGCCCACAACGTTACCCCCGCCTTCCACCTCACCAGCCTAGCCTGCTGGCCAGGGCATTCACCAATGGCTTTTCTTCACCCAAATAGTACAGACACCAAAGGAATGGTCATCTTGTTCGTCATTAACAAGGACAAGCTTAGCATACCAGTTTGAGACATCATGCCTTCCCTTAAGCTGAGAGAACAGTGGGCACCAGGAAGCAGAGAGGGAGGGAGGCGGGTTCAGTAAACAGACTGTTCACAAAAAGCTGGGATTCTGTCTTGAGGAGGAGCTTCGTCTTGCTCTTAATCAAGAATTAAAAATTTCCTCCCCAGGGCCACGCAAGACAAAGATGATTAATCAAGTGACAATGCTTCCATTCCAGATAAAATATCCCCTAAATTAAGCCACCCTGCTAAAGTTCCCCCATAAAGCGACATCTTGTGGATTTGTTATCTGATATTCCAGGATGATGGGGTGGAGGGAGGGGGGCAGACAGGACTCGATTGGACAGGTCTGACTATACCACTGTGAAGTTTGCAAGTAATAAGAAGATCTACTCTGATCCGTCTCTAACTCACTGTGATCAAGTTGATGTCAACTCATAGCGACTCTGTAAGATGGGAGAACTGCCCCTGTGGGTTTCCAGAACTAACTCCTGAAGGGAGCAGAAAGTCTTGTTTTTCGCCTACTCGAAGGCTGAGGGTTTTGACCTTCTAACCTTGTTGCTAGCAGCCCAACACAAGCACCATGCCACCAGGGCCACCTGCTATGTCATCAAGATGTTGCCTACTTACAGAAGAGGATTCAAAACAAGAGATAACGCCTCCCTGACTCCTTGTCCAAAGTTCACCGCCTCGGCCTCTCAGAACAGAAGGGCAAAATTCTGACACTTCCTAGAGAATACACAGCACTTCCATGAGGCCAGGCTGCTGGGAGGGCCAAGGAGGGCACCTGGGAGCTGTGGCAAGTCTCTGGCTACTCTTCACAGGTCTAAGGAAGGATACCAATAAAGTAAAGCTATTTCCTCAGTGAAGTCAATGCTGGCTAGATGGATGCTTCCCAATGGGCTAATGTAACAGCATGAAAAAAAAAAAATAAGATCTACAACCACTTCTCCAGCTTCAGCACCCAATCACCACAGGGGGTCCCAGGACCCCAGGGCTGACCTGGCTATCCAAGCAGCTGCACAGCTGGGTCCTGGCCGGCCCCTCTGACACATCTCTCCTTCCTGTCTGTGCTCCAGGTTGTAGCCGTTGATCTAAGTCTGACCTGCAGCACCCAGCACAGACTCCCCAAAGCCCAGCCCGGCACTCTCTGATCCTCTGCGTCTTCGCTGGAATCAGGCTCCCCAAGCTACTCGCTCCACCCACTTCCCTCCCCTTGCTCCAGACCTCCTTGCAGACGTGCCTGCCCTGGGAAAGCCTTTCCTAGCGGCTTTGGTTTCATGAAACACCCAGCTGCACGATCCCCTCCTGCCGCACACCTGGAAAACGCAGACCTCGATAGTCCATGGGGTGATGATAGTGTTTACGTCTGTCTCCGACTTTGAAGTCACACAGGAGTGTCTCTATTTGCCTCGACTACCCTTGTGTTTCCAGCACCTAGCCTAGGACCTGACACGTGAAAGAGGCACAAGATGTAATTCACAATTGTATTTGTATATGGAATAAATGATGGTATGCTATTTGATTTGGGCTTCTTTTTCCTTTGAAAATATAAGCATGGGGGGAAAAAAAATCAAAGATAAGCATGGGTACATCTCCTCTCTTAGACATGAATGAGCATAAATGCACAAATTTGATCATTTAATCTAATTTCTTTTCCAGAAAAGACAAATGGAACACAATTATTGTTGCCTCGCATAGACTCTCTGGGGCTAACTTTGAGGGCACATTTGGAACAATTTTGAGTCTCAATCTCCATCATCTTTCCAAACCATCCTCAAGTGTCCATGTACACAGATTCTAGAATGTCTGTGCTTCAAATAGAATAACCAACTCTGAACTTACGCTATATTTCTAAAACATCATTTGATGAAATCGACTTGGAGAACCCAACCTCACTTATTTGAAACAAATAAACAAAAGACCTAAATTCCCTGCCAATAAGCTGATTCTGACTCACAGCTACCCTACAGGATTGGGTGAAGCTACCATCTGGGTTTCTAGGGCTGCAGATGTTTAGGGGAGCAGAAACATCTCATCTTTCTTTGGAGCAGCTGGTCAACCTGCCCACTATGCCTCTAGGACACTCTGACAAGTGCTTTCAGGGCTGAACCTTGGTGGCGTAGTGGTTGTGTGCAGTTCAAATCCAGCAGCAGCTCTCCAGGAGCAAGGATGGGCTTCCTACTCCCACCAGGGCAGTGATGCCACAAAAAAAGAAAAGAAAAGTGCTTTCAGTACTGAAATCTGAACTCCTTTTCCACTCACTCTTTCCAGCATTTATAGCCAACAATAGTAATATCATGCCCCAATTACAATTTCTGGCTTTGGGGCTGAGCCCCGGTGGACTGGGACAGAGGTTCAATTCCAGCAGTGGGGCTGGGCCTCCTGCTCCCACCACCGGAGAGCAGTGATGCCCAAAAAAAAAAACTATTTCTGGCTTTGATATTTTTTCTTCTTCCCATCACCATTAATATTATTCAGTACTCAAACTTACACATAGTTGGTTCTCAAAACTCATTTACTGAATTAACGAAATGAGTCAATGGCAGCCCTCCTTGCAGTCATTCACACTGGGCGGAAGTGGGGAGTGGGGGTGGGAAGAGGACCACGTACAGTCTACCCTTTCACCATTCTTCAAACAACTCAACTTCCAGCAATTAGCTATCTCTCTCTCTCTCTCTCTCTCTCTCTCTCTCTCTCTGTCTCTCTCTCTCACACACACACACACACACACACACACACACACACCTTTTCCAATTCTACCACAATGACCGAGGATAAAAGTATAGGATTTTCATTCACATGCTATCCTGCCAATATACAAACCTAGTCAGAGAGAAATGACTCTATAAGATAAATGGGAGAATAATAAGCCTGCCAGAAACTTGAAGGGATATCAGGCGGCAAAAGAAAACATCTTACGGGGTTAAAGGTAACTACACCAAGAATCTCAAGGCCCACAAGAGATCAGAGAAGCAGGTGTTGGGAACACCAGTTGGGGGGGGCAAGGATGTTCAGTATGCAAGAAAAAGCATGCACCACAAGGAGCAATTATGTGAACCAGGATTAAAACTGGCATCAAATGGCTTTTCTCTTCTAAATTACAGGATTGTGTTGAGCATGGAATTATATACTGAATCTGGAAATATTATTTCATCTGATGACAGAAATTCTGTTCTTTCAGTTCAAAGCTGCTGGGTTGTAAAGTATCTCCAATCTGAAACCCATTATTTGTGAAAAGTGGGGGGAAAAAAGAAAGAAAATGTCTAGAAAGTATGTAAATTCTTAATTGAATTTTTTTCCAACAATGAATCTAGAAGATCCTTCCCTATGAAAATCGTGGGTTTTTTTCCTACTCATTAGTAAACACCAGCATTCAATAATCAAAACTGTCACTGAGCAAGAATTGAGGGGTGTTGATGACTCGGTGGTTGAGGCCTTCATTGTTAGTTAGTTAGTAGGGTGATGGTTATGAGCCCACCCAGAAGCTCTGCAGGAGAAAGACCTGGTGAGCTGTGTCTCTAAAAATTACAGCCTAGGAAACCTCCTGGGGCAGTTCGACTGTCACCTGGGATCACCAGGAGTAGAGGTGACCACAGCACTCAGAAACAGCAACAAGCCCCTATCAGCCATCACTTTAACCTAGGGGTTCACCACAGCTCCTAGCATACTTACTGAATGAAGTGCATGGAAACTGTACAGAGAGAAAGGCACGTCCATCTAAGTTCATTACTTCCTAGGAAGAGGGTAGTATTTACAGGTCTTGCCCTATTTGTGATGTAATTATGATAGATTTTTACTTAAAGGAATAAATCTTGCCTTCCTTCCACAGTATTTCTGCAGACATTACAGAAATCTTGCTCAGATCCCAGTGTCTTTGAGAATGCTTCTAAATTGTATCCCAGAAATATTGCACAACAGCAATAAAGATTCACGTTTCCTGGTAGTGTCTGAACCAAAATATGTGGCGCCAGTAATCATGGTGGCTGTGCTCATAATAGCTGTTAGGATGTACTCTATCTTCACATACAGTCATTTTCCTTTCTGACCAAAGTCAACTCCTCTTTTGAACTGTACTGCAGAGTTTCAAATCCTTTCTTGATTTTTGTTCAGTGCCAAGACACAGGCTTTGAGGCTCTAACACTCGGTCAGTAGGAAGCAGCTATTTTAGCAGCAAACTTTGGCAAAGAATCCATATTTCCAGAAGTTGGTGAAGCACACCATTGGCTCCAAGTCACTATAGTATGGGCAATAAAAAATGTCCAAGGGAGAGGGGAGTCCCAGGAAGAATACAATTTTCCATTTCTATCCTAACACTGCCCTGGAAAACCTGTACTTTGAGAAGGAACTGGATTATAAACAGAGCATCCCCCAAATCCAACATCGGAAAGAAGAAAGGTACCCAAGACAAGGTTGGCTACAGGAAATCTCTACTTGTGCCTCGACTAGAGGTAACCCCACTGAAGGGAGGGGATGCTGCTTTTCCTGGGTCCTCTGTTCTCTACCGCTTGTAGCATGATTCCTTTGTGCCTGAAGCACAGTAATGGCTACAAAAAAGACTTAATCCCAACACCCACATGTCCAGCTACCTCTCTTCCAGCATCACTGCCCTCAAGACTCAGGCTCCCCAGCATCACCAACACTTGGCTCATAGACAATGGCTTCTAATGACGTCTGCAAGTTTCTATGTGTCCCTGTTGGAATCCACACAATCTAAAGACAGTACCTCTCTCCCACGTAGTCGTCTATGTACAACAATATATTACGTATATGAGCAATTACAATAAAGGGTTAGCCAGCTAGATCGAATCAGCCTACCACCATTAGCAACAAACATATTAAAGCCCCAGCAGCAAGATTAAAGCTATGTTACAGAGAGCAATGACAAATAAATCCCTGGAGAGTAAGCCCCAGTGGTGTTCAGTTAAGTGTTCGGCTGACCACAATGTCAGCAGTTCGAACCCACCGGCCACCTCTTTCAAGTATGGGTTTTCTACTCCACTCAAAGTCACAGTCTCAGAAACCCAAAGGGGCAGTTCTACCCTGTCCTACGGGATCGCTATAAATCAAAATTGACTTGATGGAAGTGATTTTGAGAGTGACTAAATAATATACCTTTTTAGCTGCTCGTGATCAATTTTGAGTCACTTTAAATGAGTATGAAAGTTAATTACTGACCAGGTAAATCAAGTTGTATGTTTTCATGGCTTGCTCCTTCAGCCCTGTACACATTACACAAATTGGAATGTCTGAACTATCATTTCAATATCCCCTCCATAAAATACCTCATGCAGTGACACTAGTGACAGAAACCACTCCGTGGGCTTGCCCTGTCATAACCGGTCACACAAATGGTTCCACCTTAGGGGAAATATCTGCGCTTTCCTTCTTTTTCCGCCTTCCACAGGTTCCGACTTTCGCCAGTCTTACTGTGCTTAAGTCTTGGCTTAGAGGATCTGAGATGGAAAACCTTCCATGTGGTTGCCAGGCAATTCCACTAAGTACCCCAAAAGGGAATGCTTAAATGAATGAGAGATTAAAGCAGGGCAGAATATTCCAAAAGGTATTCTGTAATAGGGTTCTGTCACCACCTTCTCTGGTTTATTGGGAAAACACCCTCTTCCCAGGGGGCTAACAGTGTATATGCCAACCATCAGTCCAGTTTCACTGTTCCATGTTAAAAATGTCAGGGGCGGGGGGAAGAGAGAGAAAAAAGTTTGTAATGGAAATGGTGACACACCGTAAAGTCAAGAAGCCGGGGCAGGTGCTCCCGTAGCCAGGGCCATAATTCAATCAAGCTGTATTCTGACGTCATCTGTTACAGAAACAAGCCAAATGGTCTCTGAACAGCACCAGAACCCCTGAGATTAAATTACAGCCCTGATATTTAATCACGGGTCTTACTTTGTTATTTTTAATAACACAATACATTTTAACAGTTACTCGTCAACCGCCTGAGCCAATTGAGAACACGTGATGACAGGCGGCTGGAGGGCCAGGTCTACCTCACCATCTCCATTTTTCTCTTATTCTATTATTTTGTTCTCAGAAATTATAGGCGGCACGGGTTTTCCTTGTCCTCAGAAAAAAGAGAGTTGGGATTGGCGAAAACCTGAATGAAAAGCAGCCCATTGTCCCTGAGCAGACAACCAGGACATTCTGTGTTTGTGGCCAGTGACAGGCAAGAGCTGACGGAGTGAGTTAGACCATTTATTTAACCCTCCCCAGACCTGGGCTTGTCACAGAGTAAGCCTCAGATGCTTCAAATCATTAATTTTGACAACTATTATTTCAATGGCCTCTTGGGCCTCTTCGGAATCTCTGACTGCAAAATCTTTATGGCAGAAAAAGCGAATAGTTCTGTGATTCAGGTAAACTCATTCCCACCCCAAAGCCACTCTGGCATGCACAAGCTAGACAGGTTAGGGGCAATATCAGCCACTGCAAATGAAACAGGTTCTTTAAAAAGTAATGTACAAATACTGCAGTACGTGTGAAGGGTTGTTTGCAAAACAAATCAATATGGGTACATCCAACAATGGATTGCAGTTAATAAACTCCATATAGTAATTACCACCAATGACAGTCTAGAAAGTCATTCATTAAATGTTAATTGTCACGCAAAAGTACAAAAGCATCCGTCTGAACAATTGCAGGGCTGCACCTTTAAATAAAAGTACGTCCTCACAGCCCTGAAATTCATCCATATAAACTGAATTCTAAACACACCTGGTTATTTGATATGCTGATTAACTGGGCCTCTATTTATTTTTTTTTTAAATGAAAGCAAACATAGCCAGATTTTTCAATCCTTTGGTGATTCCTGCACATTTGATATTTTTAACATAGACATACATACATCTACATGTATATAGACATCGGTATCACATATAAAGGGCCTTTCCAAAAGATGAAGTTACCACCTCTCTTATGTCTCTCTGAGAAATCAGAAGAGAGTTATGGCTCAATTGCAACCACCTAAAACGCGCACAGCACACCCTACTCCTGAAATCACGGGGGTTCTCAGAGTTAGAAGACAGAAAACACACGTGAGCTTATAAACTCAATGGCACATATGAAAATATTTACTGACATCTGAAATTTTAAACAGGCCTCAACAAAAATGACCTTGGAGGGGGACACATATGTAATATATGCTTGACTTTCTATAATGATTAGAAGTGTCTGCTTCTAACTAGAAGGACCACCCAGTCATAAATAATGTCATAAAATACTCAAAGACTCAGGGTGAGGGGCTTATCTTCATCCTATCTCACCTCGCTTTGAAACTCTGTGTCTTACGATCTGGCCCCCTCACTCAGAGACAGATGATAAAGGTTGGGCCAAGAAGATTTTGGTTCAAGACTTGTAAACTGACGGACATTTCAAAAAAATACACCATGTTCCCTACAAAGCAACTGCAAAACTGTTTTCTTGGCTTATGGGAACAGATCGAAATACGACGTCCTAATACCAGAAACGTTCACAATGACAGGCCTGGGGCAACCAAGACTCAACTCTCTGTTTGGGGCTAGGCTACGTAACTTCCAATATAAAATGAAGTTTACCATTAGGAGTAAACGTTTGATCTGTAAAAGCTTACAGAATTACTCTGTTTATCATCGCAGATGAAAGCAAAAAGGAATCATTTTGAGCTCAAAACAAAACTGTTTACGCGACAATCTTCAGCACTCCATGAGTCTGAGCATTTCAGACAGATTCGTGCAATTAACGGCATAAACTTTCATTACATAGTTCTATTATATATGTTTATGTGACTTCGCTGTTCATCTGTTATTTAAGTGATTTTCCTCATTACAATAGTCAGGAAAAGATAACTTGCTGAGGCTGTCAAAAATGTGAAGGATTTCAGTCTCCACCGTTCTTAGCTCCCCGCACTTGATTAATGCATTTTATTTCCTGAAGTGGGTTTCTGAAGCCTGCTTCTTTCTTCTGACTTTAGGAAATGTAACATCCTAAGCACGTGTCTGATAATTGATGCTACTAAAATGACAAAATGGCTTCTTTTTGCAATGCAGAAAGAATTTAGATAATGGTTGAATATGAAAGGGTCAAGAGTAAAAAGGGGGGAAATGTTTTTAATGGAAAAAACAAAATCAAGCTCACTGCTGTTAAGGTCATAGGTCTAGTTTCCAAATATTAGCAGACCCTGCCCAAGACTTAACTTAACTCCTAGTTTGATTTGGAGCAAAAAAAAAAAAGAGAAAACCACTAGAAGATGGGCCACCAAGCTGGGAGTAAAAGCACAACCACCTGACTGAATGGCCTCCATATTCTCTCTGCAGAAATGAGAATGATAAAAGGGACATACTGAGCTAAATTCAGACCGCACAGCAATAAGAAGGTCAACGTACTTGGCCAACAAAAGGGGGAGCAAGCACAGAGATGGTTTAGATCGTGTTCGTAAGTATGCCTGAAAACAACATTTCTCTGCTCCAAAGATCAGGGACAGGGTTTCTGACTAAGCCTTGAGACTAATATTGTTATGTGTACAGTCTTGGAGACTGAAAAACCAGCTGTACTGCAGGCCCACACGCACGCACATATAATAAAAAAGGACTGTGTGCCGGACAGACATGAGTTCCAAACCTTGTTCCTTGACCAGCTGGCTACCTGGAAAGCTACCTTTGTGATCACTAGGATTTTCAGTTTCTTCATCTCTGGTCACCCTGGCACTTCAGGAGGGTTAAGAAATACACGACAGATAAACACACATCACACACTGTCTTCCACTGTGTCACAGACCTGTCCACCCACGTCCTATTATTCAAGCCAGTATTGTGCAAAAAGAGCAGCCACAGGAGAGGTGGGGCAAAGGGGCATGATCAATCACTCAAATTCCCACCCCAGAGGGTACTTGGGGAAGCACTTCGATGTACAAGCAACAGCACTTACACTCTGAGATCCCAAACGGCACTACCAATGATAAGAAACTGCAGTGGCAGGTGCAACTCTGCTAAATGGAGGCCAGGAGCAGAAGTCATGGCAGGAAACTTGTTCTGGGACAGCCAATAAAGACACCCGTTCAAACTCACTGGTTTGGGTTCTCAGTTTCCCTCAGATGTTCAATGAAGGGCTGGACAACACATTATGAGAAGTTCCAATTCCATCATGGACTACATGTCACTTTTACTGTTTGAACTCGTTCTTTCACTCTGCCCTATGAAAAGCCCACCAGGTTCAGGCACTGTGGACAAGAAGGAGTCTGGCTGTTTACAACATACACACTATTTCCTACAGAACTCCCCGGCCTGCCAGTCACTTTTAAGGAAGAGCCCACTTTGCTTTCCCCTTTGTGGGGCCGGAACCATGAAACTCACAAGTGAGAAGGGAGGAAGTGAATTCAGGGTACTGATAACTTGTAGTTTCTCTAGGGCACAAACTGCTAGTTGGATTTGGCTGTGTTGCTGGTTTTCTTCCTGACTTCTATTTACTAGATGGATGCCAGGGTGTTGGTATCACGTGGACTAGAGCTCTCAGCTCCCTTCTATGAACAGTAAGTGTGTGTGTGGCGGGGGGTATCCTCTAAGGGCTGGGCAATCCTTCAGAAAAGCTGAACACCTAAGTAAAGCTAAGAGTTATCAGGGGGCAGGTGGAGGGTGGAGGAGGGGGGCAGTGGGAATCAACTTCTAAACTATGGGAGGAAGGTCCTGGTCCTGATGAACTGGAATACATGTAACAGGTGCAGCTGGTGCCCGATGGGACCAGTTCTTGGGTTTCAATCATTTTAGTCACCCCCAACTTTAAAGCTGTCTGAAGAAGATGTCTCCATGGGCACATTTCTCTTTGGCACACAAATGACTCAAAGGTAATCAAAGACGCCATATTTCTGTTTTATCCAGAAACAAAGCCCCTTCTCATCAATAAATTATCGACTGCTTAGGTTCTCTCTCTGTCTCTGTCTGTCTGTCTCTCTCTCTCTGTCTCTCTCTCAGTAACTGCCACCCTACTTTTTAATGAGAAGACTCTTCCAGACACCCAGATATATGGATGCTTTGAGATTGTCTACAGTTCAGGCATGTCACGGGCCTCCAACCCCTTTGTGTTGAGTTATCATAAGGAGTAAGGTGATTTCTCAAAGGTCAGTCCAGAGCCCACCAGTCCTCCCTGTTTAAGGTCATGGACACCCTGAACCACCATGGCCAGGGCTGTTTTAATGCTCTCTGCTGAACACCTGCAAACATCAAACAAAAACTGCTGGTCCTTTCCAGGGTTGACAAAAGCCTTTCATGTGAAAAATGCTCGCTGGGAATGTCAGGCTGAAGCTCAGGTTACATTCCATCCCCCCCCCCCCCCCCACAGCCTCCCTCTTTCTTAAGGTGGTAGGAAAAGCTATGTTTGTGAAATGAAAGATTAAAGGCAAGAAAGCCACACTTTATTTTGATTCTCACATTGCAAATCACGATGGAGCATCGTGTATTAGTGGTAGAGAAAGTTGGTGGGAATTTTAAGCATGAAATACTACTATGTCTCCTTTTAGGGTGGGTGTGGTGGGCCAAGAGAAGAGCGGATGTTCCAAATGGCACATCAGTACTAAAGACTTTTATTTTCTCTTACTTGCGTGCAAGTTTCAGATCTGCCTAGGAAAGTCACATCTGAGCCCAGACCAAGGGCAATGGGCATCCAATTGAATATTTCAAAAAGTATTTCTGTGTCCACAGTTTCCAAATTCATTCTTTTAGTTAAAGGGTTAGGTGGGACTGTCCTGATCTTTGGGAAATTGCTTTATGCTTTGTGACTGAGTGGAAATGCAAGCCATGCTCTCAACAAATCGCCCTGCATCCATGTATGTCTTGGAAAAATAGGAAACAGTGATTCTCACATCTGTGCCCCCCATATAACAGTCCCCATATGACTCTCAATACACAGCCTACGTTTTCAATCCAACAACCAGATAAAATAACCACTACACTTTTTGTCCCTGAGAAGCACATGGATCTCAAAATCATACTTCCTGTACAACATGACTTAAGAGTTCAAAACCTTCAAAATGATCACTGTATATTCAGTAGAAATATCTAAACAGGTCTGTTCCTAGGTTTAACTATGTAGGAACATATATAATAAGTATATTAATCGTATAAGGTTCAATATATAGGTTTGACCAGAATGCACAAATGCGGTTCATACTTAGCTTATAATGTACAATATACACTAGGCAAACACTTAATCATTATAGTAAGAACTTTAAAATGTGAACATTAAAAAGAAAAACAGAGATACAATTAGCTTTTTAAATGTATCACAATTCCAGGCATGTAAAGCACTTCAACTTATTAAACCATATTGAAAGTAATATATCTAGAACGAATGAGTTCATTTTCATAACAGTACCAAAGAGTGGTTTGCACTGACTCTGAAAGTCAGAGTCTAGCTGACTTTAGAGTAGCTCTGAATAATCTACTTTCCAATTTCAAATGAACGCAAATTTCTTAAGTCATGAAAATGATGGTCAGAGAGAGAGTTTCTGTTTTGACAGTGTTTAACATGAAAAATTAATTAACCTACAGGACACATATTCATCCTCACTTCAGACACACAGAAAAATATTTTCAGACATGCAGAATGAATCTTAAAAGTTAGGTAAAGAGTCCATGGCAGACAGTTCAGAGATATAATACTAACACAAATATTTATTTTATTTTTTGGTCTCTAATCAGGTAACTTAAAAGTGTCCAGAGTTACACAGCACAAATATATGACAGTGCTTTCAATTAAAGCGGCAAAAAAAAAAAAAAAAGATCAGATGTAAGAGGCATCTGATATTTTACAAATCAAGATGGAAAGGCAAAAATTCCCTGAGAGTTATGGGTGCCAGTAGAGAGAAACGGATGATGTAGAAATGAGCATGGTTGAAAAATCACTCATTGTATTAAAGATATACATATATACAGAGTACACCACAGGCATAGGGGACCAGATTCCTCTCACTGCTGTACCATCAAATGTAGATGAAGGGATGAGAACTGATACTCAGCAGCTACGAGCGAATTCCACGGGCGTTTCAGCTGGCATCCCACAGCTCAAAGATGTCAACATTTACCAGGCTGACTGAAGACCAGTCCTCTCTGCCTAGTGCACTGCTCTGTGCCCGTGCCAGAGCGCCTAAAAGATTGCAGCTGGATAAGAAGCATCTATGAATGCAGGCGTTGGTCTCAGAGCAAAGCAGGAATTTAGGATTTCTTCACACAGAAAATTCACTGGACACAAATAATGATCATAACACATTTCAGAGGCAGGTCTGATTTTTGGTTTTCACTTTTCATAGGAACAACACCCAGACACTTGGAAAGAACCCACCCCTCCAACCCCCCCTTAAAACTCCTCCGTGGAAGCCAGAGAGGCCCGGTGCATGGGGATTCCTTTGTGACTAGCCACCAAGGTCCCTTTCAAGCCTAAACCAAAGAGGTTTGGGAAAGCCTAACCCAATTCGCAACTTTTAAAAGTCTGACCCAGAAGGTTTTAAAAATCAGAAAACATACTGCTTAAGTAAATTATGAGCGAAAAGGCAAGAGTGGAAGTGTTGAAAGGGGGCCTCTTAAAACAGAAATGAATTCCTACTTTAGTATGCAGTTCTCTATTTACAGTTAGGGTTTACTATGCAGCATTCACTCTCCTTGCAAGGGTTAATTGTGCAGCGTATCTAATCACTGATATTATTTACACGGTATCGTCCCTTTTGTACAAAAAGTTGGGACCCTCTCCCCGTATTTTTTATAGAGAGCATTCATTTATTCTCCAGGTGTTACCACTGGCCTCAATTCCTTGTGTTTGATTACAACTCTATTAGAAAATTGCTTTTCAATTAAGTGATGGAATCGAGAGACAGCTTTCGCTACCCACCACCCACCCACTGCCAAAAAAGGGAGCAAAATTTTAATTTTGCAAAAAGATCACATTTCCTTACGGTTTCCCACTGATGCATAATCAATTACCTACATCACTGGGCTAATATTTCAATGACTTTTGCAGCATACTCCCAGCAGAGCCCAAAATACACGGAGAGCAAATGATCGGCTAAGATCCTTGAGGTACATGGGAAGAAAAGGAATTCACATACTTGAGCCAGTGAAATGTCCACTCGCCAGAGAAGTTGGTCCATTTTTCCCGCTGCTCACAGGAGGTGAAAACATCTAGAAGAAACAAAGAAATATTACCGCTGGAAAAATAAACCAATAAATAAGACATCTATGCCTTCAGAGTGCCTTAGAGCTCTTTCATACTCTTACCAAATAACTCAAGAGTTTATGCAAAGAGTCTGTTTAGTAAAATCAATCACCGTCCAACTTACAACTAAAACAGGCACCCCATTACCAATTACCCCCCTTCCCACGCTCCCCATTACCACGCCACTCTATTTCTCCATCAAGTTCCTTAGATTGGCAGGCACTACATTGTGAAAAGAGCGCCCAGAACCCTATGGAGATTCAAGTGGGAGGGAACAGCCTCTCTAAGGAACACTAGTTCTACACAGGAGAAGGAAAAAGTTGTTTGTTTTCCATAGAAAACCTTGGCCGTAAACATGGCAACGTCCACTTCCATCCCGCATTGGATTTGCCTGTCATATGGGAACCCAAGTAAAAAAGAAAAGTACCACCTGCACTAAATTCTCATTTCGTATCTAACAGGAGAGCAATTTGAAGCAAGTGTCTCTCTCTCTCTCTCTCTCTCTCTCTCTCTCTCTCTCTCTCTCTCTCTCTCTCTCTCCTCTCTTCCTCTCTCTCTCTCTCTCTCTCACTCTCTCTTTCACTCCCTCTCCCTCCAGCATTTATTTCGTCCCTAATTGGTTTCCCTCTTCGCCATGTCTAGCAGATAATGCGCACCTTCCCTGAGTCAGAGCCTGCAAAAAGCAAAGGAACGAATGGAGAAAGGGCAGCAAGCGGAGAGGGGGGCTGCAAAGCTGCCTAGGGCTACGTTTCCTGGCAAAACTTCCGAAAGCCATTTCTCCAAAGGAAGGGCTAGGACAGAGGTAGTGGCAGCGGCGGCGGCAGCGGCGGCAGCAGCAGAGGCGGCGGCAGCGGCAGCATAGAAAACAGCCCCATGTACAAGGCGGTTTGGATTTAACGTGTGTGCTTTGTGGATTCTTTTTATTTTGCTTTGCAAATGCATCTTACACCACACTGATCGGGCATTTAAAAAACGATCTGCAATTCCCCTGTCCAGGCTGGGAACTTGATCTGAGGAGGGGGTGGGGGCAAGGGGGAGGGGGAAGTAGAGGAATGGAGAAGGACCCCGGCAGCCATAAAACTCCACAAGTGTGTATATTCTGCTTTGTGCTGACCTCACGACTATGAAATTTCCCCCAAACAGTCCAAAGGGCTCTAACGAATGTATGCCAGCATGTGCCCGAGCTTTCGGGATCCCAGAAACGATGTGGCTGGCAGCTCGGCCCCTCGGAAGCCAACGCATCAGCAGTTTCAAACTTTGAAGAGACAACTGGGTCTCTTTAATTTCTATTTTTCATTTCTAAAAATTAACTAATACACAAAACGAGGAGTCCTGCACAAAGTATCGGTACCCTTCGTGTTCACTATGACCAAGTTTGTTTTGTTTGGGGGGAGGGGGGAAGAGAAGGGCTTTGAGCTTAAAGGGTGTCTGTTTTTCTTTTCCATGGAGGTGACATTCCATTATTTGGGGAGGAGGAAGGGCGAGGGTGTCAGTGGATAGGTAATTTAAGGCAAGTAATTAAGACTCCTGAAAGGACTGAATCTTCCATTACATCCCCAAAACCAAGTTAAAAACTTGTCCAAAAAAAAAAAAGACCTTCATATTTACCAAGGATTCAGCCAATCCAAAATTTATTCCTGTCCTTCGGATCATAACTGGAGTCTAGCTAAAGAATTCGGGTATTTGGGGTTTGGTTTGGGTTGGTTTTTTTTTTTTCACAGCTGTTGTTAGTTTCCACCGTTCTTTCTTACCGCACTGAAATCCAGTAAATCACTCAGCTCTTTGTCCGTCCCTAAGGCAGCCATTCGCTGTTGGTGATGCATTTTAGCAAAATCACACAAACCTAGAAACATGGAAATAACCGCAATCAGAAAATCCAGTCCCAGTCCTTGGAGGAAACACAATCGGATTTTTGGAGACTGGGGGCTCGGGGGTGGGGGCGGGTGGGATTAAGGTGGAAAGGAGGGAGGGATGGGAGGGGAGAGAGTTGTTGTTTTGTTTTGTTTTGAAGATGGAATAGGCAGCAATAGCAAAAAGAAAAAAAAACGATATTGCATTTCCAAAGAGCCGATCAAAACTGGTAGCATCCACTATTAAAATCAAATCCGAGAAAGGAGGGGGGTGAAACTGCCGCTCTTCAGCGCATGATTTTATGCAACAGGAGGTAGAGCGAGAAATGAATGGATCAGAGAAAAGAGAAACTACTCGGAACGCTCCGGTCTCAACTTTCCCCCCACCCTCCACCCCATCCCCCTCACACACACACACACACACACACACATACACGCGCGCGCGCACACACACACACACACACCACCACCACCACCACCACCACCCCTCCGCATTGCAAAGTAGCTATAAAGAAATTAAAGATGAGCGTCTCCGGAGTGCAAACACAGCCAAAGGGGGAGGGGTGACAGGCAGGGGAGGGAGGGGTGTAGAGTGGAGGGCCGGATCCTGTGATTGTCCAGTACCCTAATTTGTGAAAGAAAGGGTTGTAAAAATTAAAGTCAGGCCCTTGGCA
>PVJH01020542.1:20283-40509 GCA_004026705.1 Nesogale talazaci | reverse complement strand
CCACAAATCTTGGTTCCAAAAAAATTCCAACCCTGATCAATGTACACATAGAAACTGTGAAATTGGTGTTTTCCCCCATGGAGAGTCTCAACGACAACAATAAAATATGTGCATGTGGGCTGAGCCCCAGTGGCGTAGTTGTTGTGCGCGGGACTGTGGCCCACTGGGATGGAGGTTCAATTCCAGCAGTGGGGCTGGGCCTCCTACTCCCACCACCGGAGAGCAGTGATGCCCAAAAAACTAAATATATATATATATATATATATATATATATATATATATATATATACACATGTAAATTCCCAACAATGTTCCCCAGAAGGATATGTTGAACTTCTAATCCCATATATCTGCTAATATGAACGAGCTTGGAAACAGGAGCATTGGGGACGTGATCAAGTTATGCCGAGGTCATCCTAGACTAGATGGATCCCATGTCTAATGAGTGGAATCCTTGTAGAAATAGGACGTTCTTGCCACAGAGGCACAAATGGAATGAAGACACACACAGAGAGGAGCGTGGTACTGCCACAAGCCAGTGGATATCAAGGGTTGCTGACAACAACCCAAGTTGGGAGAGGCATGGCAGGGGTCTCCCCTCAAGTCTTCAGAGGGAGAAAAATGCAGCAGACGCCTTATTTGGAGCTGTGGGAAAATACATTTAAGCTACCTAGAGTTACTTTGCAGCCCTAGGAAACCAATACTAACCAGGTACTAACTCTGAAAACTGAAATCCCAGGTCAGGAAGGTCATATGGAGAGTGACAGAAAGGCACAGAGTGGAGAATTGATTGCTAATGGAAGGGACAAGTGGGCGTTAGTCCTTCCCTGAGTAATCCCTGGAGGTGGCTGCAGTCACAGCTGGGCCCAGCCTCCCTGGAAGTCAGTTGGGGCCCGACAGACAGCTGAGGTTATGGGGTCAGGGAGGCCAGGAGGCTGATTCTTCCTTCAAAACTTTGACTTTAATCAGTTCATTCCGAGGTGCTGGGACCTGGGGAAATACTCAGTTAAGCCGAATTTGAGAAAATTGATTTATGAGCAGGTGACACATTTTTCAATCACCATAACCAACGTGCCATGGAAAGTGTAATAGGTGGCCTTGGCCTGGGCATGCCTTCCTCTGTAGGCTTCTTTGGAGAAGGGGAAATGATCTCCTCTGCAGCTGGCTATTGTTCCCTGGAGTGGGATCTACTGGGTGTGCTGCATAGTATATGTGTGTGTGGTAGTGGTGGGGGGTGGGGAGCGGGGTCTTTTCCAGATGTCCATCTCTTTCTGTTGCCATAACAACACCTTTTTTTTTTCTCTATACAACCCAGCTTCCTTTGTGGCTGACTATGTGGGGAGGAGACATTACAGCATGGTACCTGCCCAGCAAGACATCTTCAAAGGCACGTTAATCTCATCACTAGCATCTCTAACCTTCGCAGCAGGACCCCCTCATTCCAAAAGGGCCTCTGGCTACTTGGGCCTGTCTGGGTGAATCTCAATGGCTTCTTTCAGTTGCCGTTGTGGAGCTGTCATGAGGAAGAAGAAGAGGAAGGAGAAGACTGCTACTGTGGTGGGATTTCCCTCATGTGGGTCTGCTTCCTGCCTCCTGACTTTGGGGTCGGATGTATTGCATCTTAAGTCTTAGAGCCTTCCAGGAAGCTGTTTCCTTCCAAACGAACCAAACTCGAAGACTCTGTGTGTGTGTATGTGTGTGTGTGTGTGTGTGTGTGTGTGTGTGTGTGTGAGTTTACAATCTCAGGCACTTCTTTTTCCTTTCTTACTGATCATCAGAAACCTGAACCTGAAACCCACTACTGGGATTTCCTGCCCAGTGACTTACTGTGTAAACACAAACAACTCAAAACCCAAGCCAAAAAATACAAGTATCTCTTTGTTTAATAGGGTTATGTCACTTATTTGTCTTGGAAGACGTTTTTCCAGATGCCAAGAAGAAGCTGGACAATCTGATCTAGGGTTACTAAATTCTCATCAAGTAAGATTTGTGAACGTTTGGGCTCATTTAGGGGGAAAAGGTGGTCGGGGGTGGTATAGAAAACACAACCCTCTCTTTCATCTAAATGCTTTGCAAAGAAAAGCTACAGAAGGTATGGATTCCACTGTCAGAAGGGGCTTCCTTTGATACAGGAATGTTCTTAATTATTTAAATAGTTCCACAGCAAGAGCTCACGGTGGGTTGGTTTCCAGAAATATTACTAGAGCCTCACTGCAGGTAAGCGTGGGACTTTGTCAGGGGCACTGATTAAATAAACCGGCATGAGGTGCAGCCCACATGTGAACCTGCAGTGCTAAACTATCAGCAGGCCACGAGTCGCTGTGTTTTATTCACTTACAGCATCTGAGCAGCTTGAAGTGTTATTATATCCTACCCCACCAGGCACGGCCAGGGTGGGAATAGGGAGAATCTACTACAGCCGCAAACCTCTGCCCACTTATTAAACTCGAGTGACCTTAAAGATAAAGGAGTATTTTCCAATCTACAGGCAATTAGGAATAACCTTAGGAATTCAGTACAAAATTCATTATTTCCGGGCTGAGCCCCGGTGGCGTAAGTGGTGGAGTGTGGAACTGCAACCTGCGGGCTTGGCGGTTCCAATCCAGCGGCGGCTGGGTAGCGCCCACGACCACCAGAGGCAGTGATGCCCACAAACAAAACAAAACAAAACAAAAATTCATTATTTCCTCTACTCCTCGGAAAAATACTTTCACAATCAGAGGTTACTGTTATCCTGGGAGTCTCTTTTGACTGATCTTATTAAAAATAAGCACTGAAAAGGCTCGATCATTTCCAAGCTGAACTGGTCAAAGTGACTAAACATTTCTTTCTTTTTTTTTTTTTTTTTTGGGGGGGGGCTCACTGCTCTCCGGTGGTGGGAGTAGGAGGCCCAGCCCCACTGCTGGAATTGAACCTCCATCCCAGTGGGCCGCAGTCCCGCGCACAACCACTACGCCACCGGGGTTCAGCCCCAAACATTTCTTTTACTTAGACATCAGATGTGAGCAACACATTACTTCCCTCTCCCTTTTACTCCTTTCCCGCCTTCCAGTTTTCTTTCTTTCCAAAGTGGAGCTGCATTCTACAAAGTCAGCAGTTCAAAACCACCAGGCCCTCCCCGGAAGAAACATGAGGCTTTCTACTCCTGTAAAGAGTTATGGTCTCAAAACCCACAGGGGCAGGTCTGCCTGGTCCTCCGGGGTTCCCATGAGTCAGAACCGACTCAATGACAGTGGTTTTACATATGCAAGACCTGTTTGGCTTTATAGGTGCAAGACCTTCAGGAACCGTGGTAGCACAATGATTAGGTGCTCAGCTTTAATCCTTGGTGGTTCCAATCCACAGACTGATCCACATGAGAAAGAGGTGGTAGTCGGTGCCCATAAATATTAGTCTTCTAGGCCCTAGGGGGCAGTCCTACTTTGCCTCTTAGCGTTGCTGAGTTGGAATTGAGCAGACAACAACAAGTAAATGGGTACATGTGCACGTACGGGATGATGCACGTGGTTGACTGTTGGAACCCACCCAGAAGTGCCTTTGAAAAAGAATGAAAAAACCGAAAAGGTCTGGCAGTCTATTTCCAAAAAGGCAGCCATTGAAAACCCCACAGAACACAATTCTAGCCTGAAACAAATAGGCTTGGCATTATATACCGGCATCATAATGGATGCTTGGGATATAAAGATAAATCAGAAGTGCTTCCTCTCTTCAGTTTGCACTCTATAGAGGAAACCAAACAAATATATCATTTGTCCATTCACTCAGCCATTATCTGTTGAAGACCTACTGTGTGTCCTGCACTGGCACGACGATAGATGGTCCATTTCTTTTTTTTTTTTTTTTTTAGGCTGCCCTGGTGGTGGGAGTAGGAGGCCCAGCCTTCGCTCCCTGGAGCTGGAACCGAACCTCCATCCCAGTGGGCCACAGTCCCGCACACAACCACTACACCACCGGGGCTCAGCCTAGATGTTCCATTTCTTAAGGATGTGCATATGTTCAGTTTATCTAACAGTCCATTTGAAATATTAAATAATATAAAAAATCACCAGTACGTGTCATCAACTGATCTATGATCTAGATCTTTGACATAAAATATTACAATTAAGATTAAATGTCACTAAGGAGCCCCAACCCCTAGAGTACTTAACAGAACAACCCAGTAAGATATTTTCCCTGAAAGATAAGAGACAAGAGAGTAGACAGTCTCTGTCGATGATGTTTGAAATATTTTCACTACTATGTCACTTTCTTGACTAGCATTCTTGTATCTGTCTACTTAGACTTGAAAAAATGTTGTTTTCTAACTCTTCCAAGTAGAGAATATCATTGGTTTCTGAACCATTTGTCAAAGACCTATAAAATATTTCAGCGACAATTCAGATTAGGGAGTATCATGGGTTTTGTGTCAATTTGACTGGGTGAGGAGTCTCAGCAGTTTGGCAGGAAGGCCTTCTGATGTGACCTCACACAGGGTCATCTGCTCCAGAATGGGATCAAACACAACATAATCAACTCTGAGTAGCTTGCTGTTGTGGAGGGCAGCCCCCTTGATCAGGTCACAACCTTGATGCAAGCGGAAGAACGATTTCTCAGGAAATCTGTGGTGTGGTGGGCTGCTAACCTCAAAGGCAGCAGGTTGAAAGACCAGCAAGGATGGTATTAGGACTTAGTCCCATGTCCTTTATGCATGTTATCTATCAGGAGAGACAAGTTCCTGAAAGAGGACAACACGCGTCATAAAATAGCCCAAGTCAGACTCATTGCCACACTCAGAGTGACCTTAGAAGGCAGGCTCAAACAGCCCTCTGTGACTTTCTAAGACGACAACTCTTTAGGAGAGTAGAAAGCACTGTCTTTCTCTAGCAGACCTGTTGGTGGTTTCAAACTTCTGACCTTGAGGTTAGCAGCACCATGTGTAACCACGATGCCACCTGGGCTCCTTGGTAAAGTAGAGGGTCAATAAAAAAGAGGAAGATGCTCAATAAGATGGATTGACACAGTGCTGTAAAAATGTGTATGTGCAGCCTGTGAGATCCCAAGGCATAGAAAGAATACAAAGCAGGTGCACTCACTTAAGCAAATGTGGTGAAGAACGCTGATGGTGACTGGCTACCAAAAGATATAGCATCTGGGGTCTTAAAGGCTTGAAGGTAAACAAGCGACCATCCTGCTCGGAAGCAACAAAGCCCACATGGAAGAAGCACACCAGCCTGTGTGATCATGAGGTGTCAAAGGGATCAGGGATCAGGCATCAAAGAACTAAGCACTCACTATGAACGTCGTTGTGAATAATGGGGAGTGGGGAATAATGGGGAGCCCATCTGTAGGAAACTGGACATATTCTTACAGAAGGGTTGCAGAAGGAGACAAGCCAGACAGGGTGCAGGGTAGCAACGATGAAAAAACAACTTTCCTCTAGTTCTTAAATACTTCCTCCCCACCACTATCATAATCCCAATTCTATGTTACAAATCCAACTAGACCAGAGGGTGTGCATAGGTACAGATAGGAAATGAAAGCCCAGTGAATTCAGGATAGATGAACCCTTCAGGACCAGGGGAGAGAGTGGCAATACCGGGTGGGTGGGGGGAAGGTGGGGTAGAAAAGGGGAACTGATTACAAGGAGCTACATATAACCCCCTCCCTGGGGAATAGTCAATAGAAAAGTGGGTAAGGGGAGACTTTGATCAGTGTAAGACATGGAAAAATAATGATTTCTAAATAATCAGGAGGCAAGGAGGGAGGGGGGAAGAGGATAAATGAGTTGATACCAGGGGCTCAAGGTGAAAGCAAATGTTTTGAGAATGATGAGGGCAACAAATGTACAAATGTGCTTGATACAATGGATGTAGGTATGGATTGTGATAAGAATCATACAAGAAGGCAATAAAATGGTTTAAAAGATAATAATATGAAAAAAAATAATAATGTGTGTGCTAGTCAGGGTTGACTAGAGAAACAAATTCATAGGCACTCATATGTATGAAATAGATTTGTAGAAAGAAGAGTTGTATATTAAGAAAACATTCCAGCCCAGTCCAGATCAAGTCCGTAAGTCTGATATTAACCCATACGTCCAATACCAGTCTGTAAATTCCTCTTCACAGCCAGGCAACACATGCAATGACATTGAATGCAGAAAGTTCATAGGCCCGTGGGAGGAAAGTCTTGTGGATCCGGTGGTGGTAGAAGCTTCTCAGCGTTGGCAGGGGTCTCGTGGCTCCTCCATTTCCAACGTTGTAGCCTAGCTCCATGGGTCTTGTCATCAGGAATACAAAACAGAGAGTCTGTGTGTATCTGGCCTCCAGTGAGCTATTTATCTCCATGGCACCCCCAAATGAGGTCATCAAGAGGTGACCTGATTGACAGACTAGACTCCACCGCTTTGTAAGTTTTATATATATATAGCTAATCATAAAAGAAATTATTGGAACATTCCACTCTGCTATATATTAAAGCTTCTTATCATTAAAAAGAGACTTTTTCAGTAGCAGCTCTCCAGGAACAAGGCTGGGCCTCCCACTCCCACCAGGGCAGTGATGCCCAAAAAAAAAAAAAAAAAAAAGAGAGAGACTTTTTAAGTGTCTTACCTTGTTTCTCGATTTTTGGAACACACACAACCAATTGTTTCTATTTTTTACTGTGTAACAACCCCCTCCAAGACTTTCTGGTGGAAAGCAACAGCTATTTTATTTTCCATGATTCTGTGGGCCAGGAATTTGGACCGAGCTCTAATGGGGCGTTCTTCTGCTTCCTGAGGTGATGACTAGGGTCACATGCACATCCATCTGGAAGCTCCTCTGGGGCTAGAAGGTCCAAGTCTGTTTCCCTCACATATCTGGACCATGTTAGGAGAGTTGGAATGGTGGAGGTTTGGCCGGGTCCTTTCTCCAGCAGGATAGCTGGGACTTCTCACACAGCAGCTGCCCTCCAAGAGGGTGAAAGGGAGCCCGTGCGGTCTCTAAGAGTTAGGCCCCAAAGTCATGCAGCATTGCTTCTGTGGTGTTCTACTGATCAAAACACAACAATGGATCGGTCCAAATGCACTTCTTTTTTTTTTTTCAATCCAAAGATGTTTGAGGAAGTGTCATAGTTCTGCTTTTCGACTCTTCCCTTTCCCACACCTTTCAAAACAAACTTTAAAAGAATTTTTAGAATGTTTACAAATATAGCACAGAAAAGTTTCCATTTACATACCTACCTCTAGTCTCCTCCCTTGTTACCCTTTTGTATTAGTATGATGCATTTGATGCCTTGTTATTAACTAAAGTCCATGGTCTATTCAGAGGTTTGCTTGGTTTTAATTTTCACCTAGTTATTCTTTTCTCAGTTCCAGGACCCAATCCAAAATACCACATTCCATCTAGTCATTATGACTCGTAGGCTCGCCTGGACTGTGACAGTTTTTCTGATTTACTTTTAAATTTTTTCATTATAACTTAAGTGGGGGATACATTTCTGATTGTAGATTTTGTACTCCACTGTCCAAACCACTAATTGAACCTCCCAACAGCTTAACCCACCCGTTATTTGATTTCCCTTGTCTTTTTTATGGATCAGTACTCTCATCAACACTTCTAGCTGATTGCTTTAAACTACCCTCCCCCTTACTTTTTTCATCCCTTTTGTCAAGCTCCAAAGTTTGTTCCTTATTTATGCTTTATAATCTATGTCTTGGTGTTTTAGCACCAAGTTCCAATCCACCTACTGTTCTTTGGGAGAAAGACGAGGCTGTCTGCTTTTAAAAAGTATCAGAAGGGCTGGGCCCCGGTGGCGTAGTGGTTGTGCGTGGGACGGCGGCCCACTGGGATGGAGGTTCGATTCCAGCTGTATGGAGCAAAGGCTGGGCCTCCTACTCCCACCACCTGAGGACAGTGATGCCCGCCCCCAAAAAAAACTTTAAAAAAAAGTATCAGAAACTCAGGCTGAGCCCCGGTGGCATAGTGCTTGAGCACAGGACTGCGGCCCAATGGGATGGAGGTTCAAATCCAGCAGCAGGTCTCCAGGAGCAAGGCTGGGCCTCCTACTTCCACCAGAGGGCAGTGATGCCCTCCCCAAAAGTATCAGAAACCCAAAGGACCAACTCTCCTCGATCCTATAGGGTCTCTATGATTTGAAACGGAATCAACGAACCTGAGTGTGTTTTGCTTTTGTGTTGTGTACTCCCCACCTCCTAATGGCAGGTGGCATTCACTTGCAGGGACTGGAGGAGCTGTGGGAAACCTTTTTACAGACATTTTACTATACTGATGGAAAGTTTTAATATCCAAAATATGTAAACAACTTCTATGAATCATTATGAAAAAAAATTTTAAGAGAGAAACACACAAGTGAAAACATAAATAAGTACATACTCATAGATGAGAAAACACCCATGGCTCATATACATATGAAAAGGTGCATATCTTTATAAATCAGGAGAAAAATGTAAAACCTACCAAAGGGCAAAAATTTTTTAGTCAGACAAAACCAGATGTTTGTGGGAATGTTGGTAGAGTTGGTGATAAGTGTAAAATAGCACACCACTTTAGAAAACAATTTTGTGCTACTCAGTATTCCATATTCAACTATATCTTAGCCTCCTTCCCAGTTCTTGTGACTGATATTTTATTTGGAGCTTAGGCCTTTGAAGGTATTATAGTAGAACAAAGTGGACCTCAATCCCATGTAAGTATTGTCCATATAAAAGAAGTGCCAGGCTGAGCCCCGGTGGCGTAAATGGTTGAGTGCAGAACTGCAGCCCGTGAGCTTGGCGGTTCAAATCCAGCAGCGGCTGGGTAGCACCCACGACCACCAGAGGCAGTGATGCCCACAAAAACATAAAAAAAAAAAGTGCCGTACACACAAAGGGAGGATGAGAGAAATGCAATACCAACGAGAACAAACATTGTCGTTGGGTCCATTGCAACTTACAGCAAGAGTAGAAATTGGACACAAACTGCCTTGTCTTTCTCTTGAGTAACCATTGGTGGGTTCAAAGGACCAACTTTTTCATTTAGAAGCCAAATAGGCCACTGCAAATGCAGAATTGGAATGACGCACTTCCAGCCCAAGGAATGCCCGTGATTGCTGATCACACCAGAAGCTACGAGAGAGACCTGGGACAGATTCTTCCTTGGAGACACCAGAAGAAATCAACATGGCCAACACCCTGCTTTCAGACTCCTTGTCTCTAGAGTTGTGACACCATAAATGTCTATCCTTCTAAGTCACCCAGAACATTGAAGTCCTAAGACACGAATACATTTATGAAGTATGGACATGCATCTATACACGATCCCATTATTGGAGCAATTCTTGCATATTTACACGGGAGATCGAGAAAGCAATATTCTTAGAGGCATTTTGGAAGGATGAAAGACTATAAATAAACCAAGTATCTATCAAGAATAGAACGGACAAATTGTACGAGGTTCGTCTTAGGAACACTATACCAACAGTGAGGCTGCAGGATAGGATGGAACAGTCCCTGTGGGTTTTTGAGACTAACTTTACTGGTGTGGAAAGCCTCTTCTTGCTCCCTCAAAGAAAGATCGTTTTGACGCCTGACCCTGCAGTGAGCATCTCAGCAGCGTGCAGCCACCACACTTCCAGGACTCCTGTGAAGATGGTCATGTAGGGAGGATGAAGGACCTATAGTTAAGCATCTACCAACATGGATGACTCTCTAAACTATAATTTGAAGGGGGACCAGCCATCACAAATTATTTCAGGATGATCATATTTATATAAAAGTTTCAAAAACAGAAAAAAATACATATATATATTCTTTGTAGCTCCAAAGTCACATCTCTACACACACATGTTTAGCTGTGTGTGAGGAGAACAAAGAGCCCCAATCGCAGGATGGACCAAGGATACCTGCAGGGGGAAGGAGGAGTCTGCTATCAGGGAGAGAGTCTGCAGAGATACAGGCAAGGCTCTTTTAAAAATGCATCAGTACACGAGTGATTGCTCTCATACCATCATTTAAAACATACATATCAATGATGCTTTATAGATACATAATTTAACTCTTGTGAATATTAGAATTTACCAAGGAGTCACCATCAATGCTCACGGAAGCAGCAGTTGAGAAATCAAATTATGCATTTCATTAGGTAAATCTGCTGCATAAGACCTCTGTCAAATATTGAAGGGCAAGAGGGATGCCTGACCCAAACCATTGCCTCCTGTGCATGTCCAGTTGCATATTGAATAATAAAAACCCAAGAAATCTAGATGCCTTTGAAATACAGGGCTGGGGAAGAAGAGTGAAAGGTCTATGAACTGTCAAAAGAACAAACGAATCTGTGTTGGAAAAAGGGAACGTCGGAGGCCCCCTGGAGGCGAGGGTGGTAAGACGGCATCTCCCGTGGTGTGGACACATGGTCAGGAGAGAGCAGTCCCAGGAAAGAACATTCTGCTCGGTAAAGTCAGCCAGCGAAAAAGAAGAAGACCTCTGATGACATGGGTTGACACAGGAGCTGCAACAATGGGCTCAAACTCTGCGACAATGGGGAGGGTGATGCAAGACTGGCCAGTGTCTCCTTCTGTTGGGCATGTGGTCTCTTAAATGAGAACTGGCTCGAGGGCGCCTAACCACTTACCTTGTGAGCCAGGTGAACGTTTACAGAGTAGGTCATCCGTGTGAAATCAACAACTTATCTGCACATTTTGTGTCCGCTCCTCTGTTGCCGGCCCCTCACGGGATCATCGCTTATCCCCCTTGCTCTGTGTTTTCAAGGGCTATTTACCCATCTTTCCTAACTCTCGTCTGCCCCTTTGATATTAATAAGTTGATTATACTAACAGTGGCGTGAGATTAATTCCAGACCACAAGGTGACTCAGCGTCCTAGTCCCTAAGTCCAGATTCCACCAGTCTCTAGCCGACCAGGTCTATTTTATGATTTTAAGCTTTGTTCCACGTTTTTTACCACTCTGTTCAAGATTTCTAATGTGATCTTTTGGGGAGCAGTTGGTTATACAGGTATATTTTTAAGTGATAGAATGAATTTTCAATAAATTGCTGAAAGAAGGCACTCTGATGACAACGAAAAAATTTTTTAAAAATTTAAAATGTGACTGAGAGGACTTGTACATGGATCAAAATTTCCTTCTTGTAACATACTGAAATAGGTAGAGATGTAATGTCTGGAATTAGCTTGAAAATAATCTGGAGATGGGAGTGGTGATAAAGCAATCATGACCAGGAGCTGGAACTGGTTGAGGTCAGTGAGGGGAGAAGTGCCCATTACTGCTCTGTGTGCTGTTGCCTCTGCGATACAAAGTGGAGGAGAAAGGGAAGGAGATGGTGGAGGAGTAGAGGTGGAGATTGCTTACCCAGAGAGGACAGACACAGTGAGGATGCTTACTGGATATTTGTAAGTATGCATTTCCTTGAAGTAAAGAATAAAGCATAGAGAATATATTTAAAAGAGGAGAAAATAGAGAGGATGTACTAGATTTTTATTTGAGGAGAAGAATCTCACTGGCTACACCATATCAGATGCGCGGGTAGGAAAAACACAGGAGCAGGCCCAGCCAGGAGACCAGGAAGGACCAGCAAGATTTTTTTGTGTATAACATTACTGATACTGCGGTCGAGCCCTGGTAGCGTACGTGGTTGAGTGTGGGACTGTGGCCTGCAAGCTTGGTGGTTCAAATCCAGTTGCGGCTCTCATGAGCGGCACTGGGTAGCGCCCATGACCACCAGAGGCAGTGATGCCAAAAAAAACAAAAAACAAAAAACCATTGCTGATACTTTTCAATCTTTTTACGTGCTCATGAGTCACTTTTCTACTGGATTCCATTGGATCACAGTTCACCAGGCTGTCTTCCAAATTCCTTGGTATAGATGCTGTGTTAGTCCAGATAGACTAGAGGAACAAATTCAAGGACACGCATATGGATATAAGGAATGGGTTTATATTCAAGGGGAACAGGACATTGAGAAAACATCCAAGCCCACTCCAGCTCAAAGTCACAAGTCAAATATTAATCCATATGCCCGAAATCAGTCCATAAAGTCTCCTTCTGACTCACGAAGTCACAGGTCAGTGGCTACAGAGTCCCGGCACCGACAGGGGTCTCCCCATGTCTTCTCGCTTCCAGGGCTCAGGGTCCATCAACAGCATCCGGTGGTGGCAGAAGCAACTCATCGCTGGAAGAGGCCTCCATGTGGCCTCAGAGGTGCGGCTCCATCAGGGCAAAGCCGTGTGGTTTTCCCACCTCCCAGACGCTGCCATTCTGTGTTGCCTGTGGTTAATCAGCTCTGAAACTAACTCCCAACAACTGGGAGAGATAGCTTCTCGTCTTCACGAGGGAAATATCGTGAGATTTCCCAGGAGTGTCAGGTGCAAGCCAGGCCCACACAGAGGCCTCATTGGCTACTCAATGGCTATCTCCAGATTAACAGGCCAGACTCCACCCCTACATCTCAGTCATAAAATTAACATAAGCACATGACTGCCACAGATGCGTAAGCCCTTTCAGTGTTGCTTCATTCATTGAGGCATCTCATTTAGTGGGCCATTCATGCTCGGAGCCTTGTTCTTCCTCAAGGAGCCCTGCTGCTATTTGATTCTGATTCCTAGCAGCCCTGTGTACAATAGAAGGAAATGTCCTTCTCCAGGGACTGTTCAAAGGATGTGAAGTCTCACCATCTTCGCTTCCAAGGAGCCTTCTGGCGTACTTCCTCCAAGAGCGTTCTGTCGGTTTTTCTGGGTATTGGGACTGCTCTTCGACAGTACAGGTTCTGCCTGAGCACAATGAAGTGTTTCAGAATTCTCATTCTTCTCAAGGCTTGTCATAGTTTGTTATGATCCACTTAGTCAAATGCCTTTGCCTGGTCAATGAGACACACTGAAGCATCTTTCTGGTATTCTTCGAACCAAGATCCATCTGGCATCTGCAACGAAATTCTTTGTTCTCTCTCCCCCTCCTGAATCGAGCCTGAATCAGGCGCTCTCTGTCAATGTCCTGCTGCAACCATTGTCGAGTTATCTTCAGTAAAAATTTTATTTGCATGGTGATATCACTGATATCCATATGCATATTCTGTTGCACACCTTTCTCTGGAATGGATGCAAATTTGCATGTCATCAGTTAGTCGGGTAATTATCTTCCCACTTTCTTGACATAAGCAAGTGTGTGCTTCCAGAGCCTCATCCGCTTGTTGAAACATTTCAATAGGAATCTTATCAATTCCTGGAGACTTGTTTTTGGCTAATGCTAATGCTTTCAGTGCATCTTGGATTTCTTCCTTCAGTACCATTGGTTCTTGATCATATGCTACCTCTTGGAATTCTTGAATGTCTTTTAGGGTTTTGTTTGCTTGTTTGTTTTGGCACAGTAATTCTGTTCATTCCCTCCATCTTCTTTTGATACTTTCTTCATCATTCAATACTTTTCCCATAGAATCTTTCACGATTGCAACTTGAGACTTGCATTTTTTTTTCTTTAGTTCTTTCAGTTGAAGATACAGTGAGCATGTTCTTTACTTTGGGTTTTCTAACTCTAGGTCTTAGCACATTTCATGATAATATTTTACTATTAATGGGGTGGATTGTTCTCTACACCAGATCCCTGGTGGTGTAGTGGTTAGGCATTGGCTTGTTGGCCACAAGGTCAGTAGTTTGGAATTACCAGTCAATCTGAGGGAAAAAGCTGAGGTTTCTCATAAAGAGTTACAGTCTCTGTAACCCATAAAGAGTTACAGTTGGGCTGAACCCCAGTGGCGTAGTGGTTGTGCGCGGGACTGCGGCCCACTGGGATGGAGGTTCAATTCCAGCAGTGGGGCTGGGCCTCCTACTCCCACCACCAGACAGCCGTGATGCCCCCCCCCCAAAAAAAAAAAAAGAAAGAAAGAAAGAGTTACAGTCTCAGAAATCCACAGGGGCATTTCTAGCCCGCCCTAAAGGGCCTGAATGTGTCAGAATGGACTTGGCAGTACATTTGAGTTTGGACTTTGTTTTCTCCAGTGCTTTCAGTACAGCCTAATTTCTTACTTCAGTGTCATCGATTTCTACCTCCTGATTGGTTGTGTGTGGGTCTTTATTCTTTCTTTGTCGTTTGAAACATGATTCTGTGTTCCTTCTATCTTCTTTTTTATTTGGGGGGGGGCGGGGAGGTGTCACTGTCCTCTGGTGGTGAGAGCAGGAGGCCCAGCCTTTACTCCTGTGGAGCCACTGCTGGAACTGAACCTCCATCCCAGTGGGCCGCTGTCCTGTGTACAACCACGACGCCACCGGGGCTCAATCCTCCTTCTATCTTCTTTCAACGCTTTCTGAATTGTTCAGTCGAGTTATTATTTTTTTATTGTTGTTGTGGAAGCCATGTTAAAGCAAAGCAGGATGCAGTTGAACGGGTCAGTTTTCTGCTCAACTTGAGAGCTCCCGTGTTTATTAACCGTGGGAGAACTCAGCTAGCTGCAGCCCAACGTGGCCACTTCAACAGCTAGCATATCCCTGGTATCTGTTTTCATTTAGTGTGATCATATAGTTTTATGTCGCATAGTTCTCTTTCACACGTGGCATTTTCATACACATGCAATGCTTTGGATCACACTGATGCTATAGAGGGCAATTGCTTTAATTTATGGTTGATCCCAATTGCCACTTGCCCCAAACAGCAGTGGAATTTTTCAATATCCCCAGAATAAATCCGTCCTCGGGACCAGTAAACATAAGATGACAGTGTGTCAGCCACGGATTTGTTTCAAGATTATTTACTTACAATTCAACAACACTGCTGGCTCACAGAGTGCCCTGTCAGCAAAAGTTGCATTGTTTGAAGTACCTCTGGGAAACCGCCAGCGCCCCAGAATCTAAAGAATGTCATTTTCCTAAATACCTCAGGATTATGAGATGCTATAGAACTAATAAATTTGCTCCTTAAAATAGTCCAGAAGGAATCCTTAACTATTCCTACATGCTTGAGAATTTTATGTATATTGATAGGGAGAGAGAATGTTGTTTTGTCTCTTCGGTTCACATCGTCCGTATTATGAGTAACTTTTTTTCTTTCTCCTCTTGATGGTTTTCTTTTCGTGAGGTTAAGTTTTAGAGGCAGATAGTTTTTAGAAAACAAGGAAAATAATGATGACAGAAAGAGAGATTATCTGCAAGAAATTCGTTTTAGCGCATACATTTTATCTGATGCTGGTCTCCGTTTCCTAATGGGAGGGGCTTGCGGGCTTCACCCATGTGTGGGTAGATTGGGTTTTGCACTGTCAGCACGAGGAGGCTTTAGAACATTTGTGGGGAAATGGAATTGAAAGATAGTGGGATTTTTTTCATGAACTTTTTTGAAAATCCCTCATTTATCAGCAAAATGGAATTGAAGGTGCTATAATAGGTTTTGGGTTTACATATATCCAGTAACCAAATTGATCTTATATTTGCATCATATTTTGTATGTTTGAAAGTATTTTCCCATCTTAAGCCTTTAAAAAAAATTTTTTTATAGGCATCACTGCCCTCAGGTGGTGGGAGTAGGAGGCCCAGCCTTTGCTCCTGGGAGCTGGTAGTGAACCTCCAACCCAGTGGGCCGCAGTCCCACGCACAACCACTACGCCACCGGGGCTCAGCCCCCATCTTAAACCTTATTGGTTCTTCACAACCACTCAGAGAAGAGAATCACTTTTGCACATTAGGAAATTCATATCCAGCAGCCATAAGCAATGCTCTTACATTCACATAGGAAAGCATGGATGAAAACTAGCAGTTCAATGACTACAACCTCCATTCTTTCAATAATGTTTTCAATTGTTTCAAACTCAAGCTTTTCTATATAAGACAAATATGCACAAGATTTGTGCATGGGCACAGTCTTCACTCATGGCAGCGGATGTTTCAACTGGACTTGTGGTCACCCAGAATGAAGAATTCACTTTTCAGGCTCCTTTGCAGCTACTTGTGACCAATGGAATGTGAGCCAGAGGAATGTGAGCAACTTCTGGTTCTTAGAAGTCATGTGTACCCCTCCTCTTTCCTGGGCTTCCCTGATAGTAGAATATGAACTAAAGCTTGCCTCTATGTTCAGTTGGGAAGATTCCAAAAAGTAGGAGTAAATTATACAAAGGTGACAAGGAATGGAGAGCCAATGCAAGAGTTTGTTACTGCCCCATGCATGGGTTGGTCATTAATATAGGGCGCTGGTGTTCCCAGAGGACCTTCTGAAGACAATCCCACTGAAGGGGGACACATGCCCATTGATGCCAGTATGCCATTGCTCAGGATATCCCCATATGTTTTACTCTTCATATACTGCTGGGATGCACTTACTGTAAGATTTGAGAAGCTCCAGAACAGAAAATAAAAAGGCATGTGGCCAGGGTCAAGGTCAGGAACAACCAGGTTGGAACTGTGCAAAAGCCTACAATGAATCTGATCTGCAAAGAGTGACTAGGTCAAGCAAAGAAACATGGTGCTCAATGGAATAGGTGTTCCTTTTCCTGCTGGCAAAGATACCTGAGTGGTAAACCATTCCCATCCACATGGACAAGAGAAATAACACCGAGGAGGGCTGGAGCAATGAATGGTATTAAAGAAGCATGGCTGGAAATATCAGGGTGGTCCTGTGAGCTGGGACTTTTACAAGAGAGAGAAATAAATCTATCCTTTTTAAGAAATTGCTGTTTGGGAAACGAATTAAAAACAAGTGATGATCATAATTTGCAAACATCAAACTGGAGAAATGCCTTTAGACAATGAATACAAATTTTAGGTGTCAACAAAGCCACAATCTCCTTGACAGCAATGTTAATAAAGGTCATGAGGACTGTAGGACTTTGACCACCTCCCCAACAGGTTGTCAGTAATTTTGTACTGAACTGGGTGTTCTTGCATCCAAATGAGGGTCCTGCAAATTTTTATTGATTATGCATCGTCATCATGCAAAGAATAGTTTAAGTGGAAACAATGCAAAGATGGCAAAGGCTTTTTCTTTTTGAAGTGTGGGTATTGTATATCACTCTGTCAACTCCTAGTGTCACTGGGGTTAAGGTGCTCAGCTGATACCTAAAAGGCTAGTGGTTCAAAGCTGTCAGCAACTCTGGAGGAGAAAGATGTAGCTATTGGTTTTCATCTAGAGTACAGCCTCGTGTCTCAAAACAAAAAGTCATCTGCGTGAGATGTCTTAGTCGCCAAGTAAGTCTACACAGTAGAAGCACACCATCATCAGTCACCAAGAGATTAGAATCCATATAATTAGAAGTCAAAGGAGAGATCCGTTTCAGAGCATAAAGTGTGAGTCTCTGCTGTGCAGAAGGCTACAAATGACAGTGGGAGCCCATGATTCATTTGTGGAACTCCATAGGAAATTGACGGATATCCAGAGTGAGATTTATCATCAATTGACACTTCACATTTTTTGAAACAAGAAAACAACTCACATGTACACTTGAATTTTCCCATAGCACTCTCCTTGCAAGCTGTGTTCAACATCACAACAGATGTTGTGGCATTTTTCCTGAGCAGGAAACAAATTTTCACAGCCACAAGCTATTCTCTTAAATTGGTCATCAAACCAACAACAACAATCCAAAAAAACAACAACAACAACAACCAAGATTTGAGTGAAACCTCAAAATTCACTTTCACAAAAAAAATGCACTGTGACCAGAGAGAACCTTCCCTAGTGACACCACTGGGTGCACTAACTCAGAGTGCGCTGCTGGATGCTCACCAATGGGAAAAAAAAAACAAAACACAGGGTTTTCATGAGTTGTAATTGACTCCAACAGTGAGTGGTTTGGTTTGGGTTTATGTTAGGCTCAGAACCTCATGTTTTAAACTTTAATGGTCTCTTGAACTTTGGAATGTCTAAATAAGCATTTTACCTGGCCTAGTGGTGCTGTTGGGTAAGATTTAGACCACTAATCTCAAGGTCAGAGATTCAAAACTACCGAACACTCCAAAGGATATTTAGAGTGCCAGAAACCCTAGAGACTCTATAGTATAGAGAGTCATTCTGAGTCCGAATCACCTGGATGACCACAGTGGATTACTTTGGATGTTAAAGGGAGAACACTGGTGTGATTGGTAGGTTTTTTGTGCCAACATGGCCAATGAAGACAGGAAAGTTTGTTGTGCCAACTTGGCCAGCGAACACGTGTGAGATTAATTGAAGGGCAGAGCTATAAAGGCTCAGTGAGCCTCTCCTTTCTCTCTCCTGCTCTTGGATCTTTGGACCAGTGTGCAGCCGGCTGCCTGGCTTGTTCTATGCCTCTATGTGCCAGCTACACTGCCCGTGTAACACCTAATCAGTGGACTGTGTTGCTGTGAGTTGAGGTTCCTTCAAGCCCTGCTTCACCATGCTGTTGGAATATACATCTCTTGAGCTGTCATCTGATCAGACCCAGGCATCTGGCTGACTGTTGAGAACCTGTCTTGCTGTTTGCCTGTGGCCAGATAGCCTGCTCTACAGAGGACTGCCCATCAGCCCTTAAGACTTGAAGGACTGCCAGTGTCTCACAGAAGTGAGTTGCACTGAGCCATCTATACTGCTCCATAAATTAATTGACTATTTATTTCTTATTCTAGATAGCTATCTATCTAAAGATATATAAATTTAGTGTCACGGTTTTGTTGCTCTAGAGAAACCTGTCTAACACATTTGGACTTGAGATTTGAAAATGGCTTGAGTCATAGCAAATTGACTCATGCACCATATCTACAGGAAAATGACTCAAAGTCTGATTTCAAGTGTTTTGTTGAGAAATAGGAATAACAAGACCTTCATCATAGAGTTTTGGAGAAATCAAACAAGGTAAAATGTGTATAAGTGAAAAACATGACACACTATATTTGCTGAGTACTGACTGTGAGCCAAATACATCATTAAATACTTTACATGAATTGTCTCATATATTCTCTGTAACCCTTGGAACTCAGTTCTCTTCTCAGTGGTTTCACAGGAATGAGTGGATCAAGCCAAAACCTCACTGCCAGTGAAATGATGCCAACCAATAGTGACCCTTGTGGCCATGTCTAACTGCCCCTGTGAGTTTCTAAGACTGTAAATCTTTTTTTCTCTTTTTTTTTTTGGGGGGGGGGACTTTCAGAAATGCAGGAAAGGTGCATGAACAATAAAGTGTGAATCAGAACACTGCAGTCTCCTGAGAAGCCCTAGTGGTGGGGTGGTCAGACATCGGCTGTGATCTGGCAGGTCACCACCACCAGCAGCTCTGAGGGAGCAAGGAGGGGTTTCTTTTGTGTCCCATGGACATTTGCAGTCTTGGAAACCCCCAGAGATTGTGGCGAGTCGGCACTGAGTCGACAGCATTGGTGCTTGAGTCGTCTCCCGACCACAGGTCACAGCGCCATCCCCAGCATGGCTGATGTTCAGCCAGTCTTCATTGCATGAAGGAAAAGAGTTAGGTGGGGGAAAAGGAAGAGAGGAAGCGAGAATGGGAAGAAGAAAGGAAGAAGAACGTAGAGAGAAGAGAAGGAAGGGGGAGGGAGCCAGACTGTAAATCTTTATGGGAGTAGAAAGCCTCATCTTTCTCCCAGGGAGCAGCTGGTAGTTTTGAACTTCTGACCTTGAAGTTATCAGCTCAACACGTAGCCATGAAGTCACAGATGCAGGCAGTCTCTGTGATCACAAGTCACCTCTGTACCAAACTGCATGTAGACCAGGAGGTTGTTATTTGATCCCTGAGAACCTCATGTGGCAGCATAGCCTCAGTACTCTCGACTAAAATCTTTATAGAAGTAGATTGTCACATCTTTTCCCCAGGGACTTTCTGGGATGGTTGGAACAACTAATTTTCAGCAGCTGAGCACTTCGAAATGTTATCGCCTGTGCATTCACATGGCACCTTCCTGATGAGACACCTCATTTAAGATGAGCATGACGCTTTGGTTGAACTATCTCTGTGTCCTCCTTGTTGATGCTTCCATCATTGACAAATCAACTCAGGCAGAGTTGTAATGAACTTCCAGAAAAATCATCTTGGAAAAGGTTTAGGCAGGGGCCCAAGATGATTGGGTGTCAGATGAGAAGAAGGCACACATCACTGCTAAATTCATCACTCGTGTATCTCCTGGAGCATTTAATGAAGTGTTTAATGATGCCCAACTACTACTCCCTAATGACAATCTCCTCAGGGAAGGAGGAGATTGCATTTGTCCTGTATAACACAGAGCAATTGGCACCGGTGAAAAGAGAAGGATATGAAGATCAGGTCTTAATGGCAGAACATGGTCACCTGGGTTTCTTGGGGCTAAAAAAAAAAAAAAAAA